>PVHP010049554.1:0-12087 GCA_004024765.1 Zapus hudsonius
GGGAGAACGAGTATGGGCACACCAGAATCTTTTAATACTGCAAATGAGTTCTAGACCCATGTGTCACTTTATTCATCTGGCTTTATGTGAATACTGGGGAACTGGAGCCAGGCTGGCAAGCTTTACAAGCAAGCACCCTTAACAGCTGAGCCATCTCTCCAACCCCTCAAATTACCTCTTACTTTAAGCTATTCAAGTAATACAACAAAAACTAATTGAGTCTTTTTTGTATAAAAGGCACTAAGCTCTGAAGATAGAGGGACAGCGTCAAGCTCCTACTCTCACAGTTGGTCTGGAGAGGGGTAGGTGTAAAAAAAATGGCTAAATAAACAAAGTAAATCTACTGCCTGTCAGATCTCAAGACACATGGAAACGAAGCAGGGTAAGGAGATAAGATGCGATGGGGTGTAAGTTATGACTGGAAAGGGAAGAAGATAACATTTTGAATAAAGTGTTCAAAGAAGCCAGGAATGGTGTAGTGCATGCCTTTAATTTCAGCACTCAGGAGACAGATGCAGGAGAACTGCTGTGAGTGAGGCCACCCTGGGACTACAGAGTACATTCCATATTAGCCTGGGCTACCTTGAAAAAAAAAACTAGATAGATAAAGTGGTCACAGAAAGCCTCGCTGAGCCACAGGAATACCCACAGGGGAATGCCAGCCAAAAGGATGAACAATTGCAAGGACCTTGTGAGTTGTGTTTAATCTGTCTGAAGAACACTGAGGAAGCCAGCATCCATAACACAGTAGTTGGGGAGAGGTATGGCAGAAAATAAAAGTCAGAGACAGCAAGTGGGTATATGTATGAAAGAAAGGGAGAGGGAGAGGGAGAGGGAGAGGGAGAGGGAGGGAGAGAGAGAGAGAGAGAGAGAGAGAGAGAGAGAGAGAGAGAGAGAGAGAGAGAGAGAGAGAGAGAGAGAGAGAGAGAGAGAGATCATACAATACGTCGAAGCCACTGTTGAACACTGACTTTTCCTGAGTGAAACTGGTACTTACTGGACCGCCAGCCCTTAGAATGCCACAAGCTGAGCTGTCTCTCTCATGGGATCACTGTGCAGACACTCTAGCAGGGAGCTGCTACCAGAAAACAAATGTGGCTTAAACAAGGATGACAGGGTGAGAAACAGTTGGGCTCCAGCATCTACTGTGAGTGTAGCACTACCTGAAGATGCTGACAGTGTGGATATACGAAATGAAAACAGGGAACCTGATTATGAGCTTTTTTACTTAAGCAAAGGAATTAAAATACTGCAGATGGGTTAGAGATGGCTCAGTGGTTAAGGCGCTTGCTTGCAAAGCCTAAAAAACTTGGGTTGATTCCCCAGAACCTACATAAAGCCAGATGCACAAAGTGGCACATGCATCTGGAGTTCATTTGCAGTGGCCTATTTTCTCTCTGCTTGTAAATAAATAAATAAGCAAACAAATACATACATACATACATACATATATACTACAAGGGCGAGGTGATACATGCCTTTAATCCCAGCACTTGGGAGGCAGAGGTAGGAGAATTGATATGAGTTTGAGGCCAGCCTAGAACTACAGAGTGAGTTCAGGTCAGCCTGGGCTAGAGTTAGACCCTACCTAAAAAAAAAAAAAAAAACACAACCACCAACAACAAAAAATACTGCAGGCATTGAACTGTGGGAGATTGTGAAAAAAGTAGCTGTAGGAGGAAAGGGGTTATCAAGAGGTCAGTTTTGAGCAAATTCTAAGAAAGATATCAAATAGTTCAATTAGTTAAATTCAAAAGGGAGGTTAACTCTTGAAATGACATCAGGAAATAGATGATAATTGGCCGGGCGTGGTGGTGCACGCCTTTAATCCCAGCACTCGGGAGGCAGAGATAGGAGGATCACCATGAGTTCAAGGCCACCCTGAGACTACATAGTGAATTCCAGGTCAGCCTGGGCCAGAGTGAGACCCTACCTCAAAAAAAAAAAAAAAAAAAAAAAAAAAAAAAAAAAAACGAAATAGATGATAATTAAAGTATGATGGGAGATCAACTAGGGAGTTTTAAAAAATAATTTATTTCATGAGCATGAATGACAACTTTCGGGTTGGTTCTCACTTTCTACTAGGTTTGAGGAAGAGACTTTCACTGTTGCCCTGCCTCCCTCCTTGCTGAAGGTATTACCCTGGGATGGCAGAAACCCGTGACAGCTTCTGGTACTCAAGGGTTGTGCAGCAAGTGCTTTATCCATTGAGCAGACATCTCTCTAGCCCCAACAGAGTGTTTTAATACAAGGAGAAAGCTCTGAGGGCAATGGCTAGTGGACGTGGAAATGGGGATAAACAGCAAAGAGCATCAGAAAGGAGTAACCAAAATGGGAAAACCAAGAAGGAGGCTTCAGGACCCAGTAAAGGATGCATTTGAAGGCTTCATGTTGTATTTAGTATAAAATCAAATACCCAAATATAGTATAAAAATTTAATATCTAAATATAGATTATATTACTTTACTCACACACATCCAATCACATCTTTAATAGAATAGAAAAGATAAACCTCTAAGAAATAAATTAGTTATAACTTCAGAATTCTCATTTGCCCAAATATAATTCAAGGAGATATATTGGAAGAGCTGTCTAACTTTTAAAAATATATTTAATACCGTCTTTAAGGACCATCCCCTCTTTAACAAATTAACATATAAGGAAATCAAATCTCTCCTGGGAATGTGAAGAAACACACACTATACACTAAAGCCAAAAGCATGCTATCTTTTGATTCAGAAATTCTTTTTCAAAAGTTCTTCTTATCAAAACTCACAAATGCACAAACAAAAAGGATGTGAGCAAAGATTTCATTAGAGATTCTAAACCAAATAGAAACCTGCCTACATGCCACAAAAACTGGTTAATTCTCATTCATTAATTTTTCCTTGACATTAACACTCCGCCCACACACACAGAGTAATAAATAATACTATATTAAAAGTGGTTTAGAGGGCTGGAGAGAAGGCTTAGTCATTAAGACGCTTGCTCGAAAGCCTAATGACTCAGATTGATTCCCCAGTACCACATAAAGCCAGATGCACAGTGGTGCATATGCATCTGCAGTTTGCAGTGGCTCTAGGCCCCAGGACACCCATTCTCTTTCTCCCTCTCAGCTTGTAAATAAACAAAAAAAAAAATTTTTTTAATTTAAATAGTGGTTTAGGAGCCTCAAGTTTCTCAATGTTGTCCATTGCCTTTAAGTAGCAGGATTATGTTTCTTAACCTTTGACCTCTATTCAGTTTATATATGTGCATTTTTTTCTTTCCTGGTGCTAAAGACTGAACCCAGAGCCTCAAACACTCCTATCACTTAGCTAAAACCCCAGCCCAGGTATGAACATATTACTGAACAACTTGAACCAGGTTTATGTGCCATCAAACAGATTACTGGAGAGCCACCTTGCTCCTGCTCAGACGATAGCACTTCTTCCTCACTGGGAGCTGCTCCCAAGTCCACTGCCCGGACGTGACTTTCAGGCTCACTAACAGTAGCAGTCGCTTCGCTTTCATCCTCAGACATAGATTTAATTGTCCAGAGAGACTTTTGGCTCCGAATCTTATTTAGTAATCTCTTAAAAAGAACTTTTGAAGGAATTTGTTGGGTCTTCATTGCAAAGGGTACTACAAACAAGGAAAAAGAAGAAGCAACATTAGTAGTATAATTTTATGCCAGAAAAATCATTCTATCTTTATAGTCATTTACTGCAGTAACTATAATCAGTTAAAACAAAGGTACAACTTTACTTTCAAAATTTATAATCTAGTAGTATATGTGAATTTAACTCTAGTCTTAAAAAATGTTTTTAAAGAATATCTTCATTTATTTGTGAGGGGAGAGGAGAGAGTTGGGCATGGCAGGGCCACTTCCTGCTGCAAATGACCTCCAGCCACATGTGCCATCTGGCTTTACTCAGGTACTGGGCAACCAAACCAACCAAAAGGCCAGCGGGCTTTGCAAGCGAGCACCCTTGAGCTCTGAGCCATCTTCTCAACCTTAATTCCAGTATTAATTCAATAACCATGCATAATATTTCAACTTAAATTATATTTCTAGCTTAAATCTCAGAGAGACATTTATTCTGCTTGCTAAATGATGGCAGATCACATACTGCCTAATTAATTGGTGCCTAAGGTTAGTATTCAAAAAAAGAGCCTCCAAGCTCTTTGCTAGAGAATGCTCTTCTTAGCAGGTGACAGAGAAAAGCAGTATTTTATATCCTTATACATAAAAGTGCTCTCAAGTTATTCCTGATACTACCTGAGGGAAATGTCTCCTACCCATCTTTATAAGCAGAACCTTTCAGTTATAGAAACCAGATGCAAGTGGCTGGAGAGATGGCTCAGTGATAAAGCCCTTGCCACATAACTCTGAATACCTGGGTTTAGATCATCCGACCCTAGGTAAAAAAGCCACATGTGCAGGGCATGGTGGCGCGCACCTTTAATCCCAGCACTGGAAAGGCAGAGGTAGTGAGTTCTAGGCCTCTCTGAGAGTACATAGTGAATTCCAGGTCAGCCTGGTTTAGAGTGAGACCCTATCTTGAACCCCCTCCACTCAAAAAAAAAAAAAGAAAAGAAAAAAGCCAGACACTATGGTAGCCCTTGCAATCCCAGTATGCCTATGCAAGAAGGAAGGCGAAGAATTTCGTGGGAGCTCACTGATGAAGCAGAGCAGTGAACAATGATGAGAGATGTGCCTCAAAGAAGGTGGAAAGTGATGACCAACACAAAAGCTATCCTTCAACCCTGACGCATACGCCTTGACACTAGTGCACCCAGATTCACACACACCAATACGGACACACACAGTATATTTAAAATTTTAAATGTTTTAAACTCACAAAACACAGAAATCAAGTATTTCTTCAAGCTGTCTTTCATATAGGCTAATGGTACAATGTTAAATCTCAGGACAGAACCTAGAAATTCTCTATGGGGCTAGGACTCTGATTAAAGTACCGGGTGCTCTGCTTCAGTCAAAAGAAGTTGAAAACTGGTAAACTATAGTTCTTTCTTATCCATATGTAAAGAAGAACTTCAGCTGGTCCTAACTTAACAAACAATGCAGTGCACAAAACCCAACTATGCAGCTCACTATATTATAGACAACCAGACTCTAACCTCAAGGCCACACATTAGCTTTGCCTACTGGTCATTTTTTGCAGGCAGAGAGAGAGGACAGAGACAGAGAGAATGGGTGTGCCAGGGCCTCCATCCACTGCAAATGAATTCCAGAAGTGTGTGCCTCTTTGTGCATCTAGCTTTACATGGGCACTGGGGAATTAAACCCAGGTCATTAGGCTTTGCAGGCAAGCATCTTAACCATTTAGCCATCTCTCCAGCCAACTTTTTTTTTTAAACATTAAAAAAAATTTTTTTTTGCAAGCAGATAGAGAGAAGAGATATAGACAGAGAATTGGCACACCAGGGCCTCTAACCGTTGCAAACAAACTCCAGATGCATGTGCCTCTGTGTATCTGGCTTTACATGGGTGCTGGGGAACTGGACCTGGGACATTGAACTTTATGCAGGCAAGAGCCTTAACCATAGAGCCATCTCTCCAGCCCCTTGTCAGCTTTTTAACTTCATAAATCACGTGGCTAGGTCAAATTTTCTGCCTGGCTCCTTTTGATTCCCATTAGCCTGTAACTTATTGGTTTCCACCCACTCCCCAGCACCCCCGCCCCCAACCCATGGGGTTTTGGTCTCGTTCTAGCCCAGGCTGACCTGGAATTCACTATGTAGTCTCAGGGTGGCCTCAAACTCATGGTCCATCTTCCCCCATCTCTGCCTCCTGAGTACTGGGATTAAAGGTATGTGCCACCACCCCAGTTCTTAACCTACTCATTTCTAAGAAATAAATTAGTTATTAATATTTTGTGGGGGGGAGGGACTAGGGCTAGAACAAGCCCTGTGTTAGAGAAGCACTCTACCACTGAGATACATCACAAGCTTTCATATATTATTATTTTAAAATAGACTTAGTAAAAAAATAAATGTGATTCACAGCTTAAACTTTTGTGTGTGTGTGTGTGTGTTAAAGAGATGAGGACTTAAAATTTCACCCACACTATCCCTGAACTCCTGACAGTCCTCTTACGTCAGCCTCCTGAGTAGCTGAGACTAGAGTTTCTGCCACAGAACCCAGGTTCTAAATGGGATCAGCAGGAGATGAATGAAGTATCCCTATAGTTAACGCTAGGATTCCAATTCTGACATGTCTGAATGACAGCCTCCAAGAAACAAGGAAAACACTGGATAGAATGCTACCAAATAATAATAGTAATAATAAGAATAATAATCTTCCAAAAGACACTCCTTATCTAGCAAGAAAATAAGATTCTTCTGATACCAGAAATGAAATTTAAGTGGGAACTTTGGAAAACAGGGCAAAGAAGAACTGAAAGTACTGTCCACTGTCTTTGGGGATAAGACAAAGATCTCCACCCAAGGAGCCCAACAGGGAAGCCTACATCAAGTGAGAACTGTCAACAGGTAAGTCCAGTGCAGGGCATAGATAAGATGGAAAAACCTGAATGGTATTAATTTATTTATTATTTTTCCTGAATGGTTTTAAACAAAGGCAATGCTCTGATAGAGATACGGAGAAAAAAACCAACAAGGTCAGTTCAATGGTGAGGACTTGATCTTTAAGGGAGCCTATTAACTTGGCTTGGGTAGCTTGTGGTAAGATCATTCACTTAAAATGGGTAGAAAGGGTTTAAGTAGGCAAGCACCTGTAAGTTTACTGCTGGATACAAAGTTTTCAGTACTTGTGGAAGAGCCAAATGAAAAAGTTCAGGATGCTGAAGCACCCAACACTAATGAAGCACGGCAGGATTTCTGGTGATTTGATTAAGTCTAAAAAAAAAATGCTGATCCTTTGAATTCAGAATTGAACATTTAACTTAAATACCTTGATGACATGCACGTATGAATACAATAGCCTTCCTCTTACCCATATGAAAT
This sequence comes from Zapus hudsonius, assembly GCA_004024765.1. Classification (NCBI taxonomy): domain Eukaryota; kingdom Metazoa; phylum Chordata; class Mammalia; order Rodentia; family Dipodidae; genus Zapus; species Zapus hudsonius. The sequence continues at coordinate 6,973 of PVHP010049554.1, forward strand.
GGAACTCTAATGACAGAAACATGAAGATGTCTCCCCACCACTACTCCCATTGCACTTGATTAGAACGGATTTTCCTAATTGTTGGCTAATGGTTAACACTTTCTTCTGTGAAATATAACATTCAGCATAGAAGGGGCTTTACCATCTGCTTCACTAGAACATATGTCGGCATCTCTCACTGGAATGTTCTCAGTTTCATCTTCCTTTTCCTGTTCCATTGAAAGGTCCAGTTCTTCGTCTTGGATCTGATCAGACACAGTGGGCAAAGGCTCTGGCTCAAGATGCAAAATCAGGTTTCCTTTCACCACTTAAAGAAATACATAGACATGTTTCCTTTTCAACATGATTAAAGACTTTGAAAAAAAATCTGGTCATAGCTTCTATTTTATTTTACTTTTTCCAAGGTAGGGTCTCACTTTAGCCCAGGCTGACCTGGAACTCACTCTGTAGTCCCAGGCTGGCCTCAAACTCACAGGGATCCTCCTACCTCTGTCTCCCAAGTGCTGGGATTAAAGTCTTGTGCCACCACAGGCCATAGAATTTCTAAGTCTAAAATATGAAGACTTCTTTCAAACAGAGAACTCATTTCAGAATAACAATTGCTTTATGACTACAGATCTATTTCCCCACCAAGACATTTATAAGCATGGTGAAAGTCTGCTGAAAAGCTTACTCCTGTCTGCATTGTACATATCTTCAAAGGCGAACTCCAGCTCTCGCTGCCAGTCTTCTTTAACCTCACTGCGTTTGTACGGAAGCTCAACTAGCTGTGGCGGCACTTGTGCTACGGTCTGCCTCCGACGTGCCAAGTCTTCTTGTTGCAGCTCTTTGAGTTCTTTCATTAGTTTCTCTTGATTCTTCAAGAATAAAGAGATTAATGACAGCTCAGACAAACTTTGGGTAATAACATTAACCAGTGGGAAACGTAGGAAAAGTATGAGGAATAAGGCCCAAGGTTCCTTCCTCAACTTTACCATTTGTTCTGCTACAAAATACTTTTATTATTATTTATTTATTTATTTATTTATTTATTTTTGAGGTAGGGTCTCACTCATCTAGCCCAGGCTGAGCTGGAATTCACTATGTCGTCTCAGGGTGGCCTCGAACTCACATTGATCCTCCTACCTCTGCCTCCCAAGTGCTGGGATTAAGGGCACCACCACACCTGCCTTCAAAACACTTTTTAACACTAGAAGTACTAAGGGAAAATTCTTCAACCCTAACCCGGTAGGGAGACCAGCGAACAGGCAACATTATGTTATTAGCACCAAAGCGAGGTAGTGGTTAGGCCATGAAGCCTCAAACTGTTAGCTAAATTTCTCTTTCCAGTTTTTTTTTTTTTCCTTTAAACTTTCTATTTAACTTGCCAGGGTTCCTACAATGTACTGTAGTATAGTTCTTGGTAAGCACAAAGACTGAGAAGGACTGATGATACTTCTCATCACACTATACTCATGATTCCCGGGAATAAAGGGGGGGGGGTCTATGCATCTCTATACACGGAGCATAGCCAACATGGAAGTTTATAGTGATTTGGTGGCAGAAGGTAAAGAAGGAGAATCAGAGACCTTCTCAGTCCTTGGAATGAGAATTTAGTCACATAAGAGGATGAAGGAGTAGTAGAAGAAAAAGAGCTGCAGCACACAGATGTGGCGATGAAGGAATGGGTTACTGATAGAACATGAGAGCTAGGGCCCAGAAAACAAAGGGATTAAAGACTAAAAGAGAAAACTGGAGAGGTGAATAAAGGCCATTTACAACAGACCCAGCAGGAAAGAAGACACCAGACCATAGGAAGGTTTGTGGCAAAAACAAACAAAAAAAGATTTGTGTGCAGGTAGGGAAAAGGATTTGCTTTCTATTAGCACTGAGACAACATGGTTTTGGATGACCATTCTCATGGAAGAAAAAACATTAAGTCTATAATAAAATGGAGAGAGACTACAGACCTGTTTGCCAGATGATAACACATATGTTACTTGCTAACTCAGTGAGCTAGTCTGGCACCCTGAAAGCAAAGCACGTTATTTTTGTGTTGTTCAAACTAAGAATGATCATTATCACTGATTTTTTTTAAGTACATGAAATTCCATGCACATTTCATGATCCTCCTGCCTCCGCCTCTTCAGCAATATCCTACCGGCGTGTGCCACCACAACCGGCTCCATGCACATTTCTAAGGACTTCATTAGACTTATTCAGTCTTTAAAAAAGATGACAAAACAGAGACACACAGAGATAAAGATCCAATAGCCAAGTAATGTAGAGATATCCAAGGAAACTGTGGAGTCCACTTCTTTAACCACCAAACATTACTGCTCTTATGGAAGAATGTGTTCAATTTATAATTGTTTTTCATGTGTGATTTTTATAGGTTTAATTCACAGATGGAGAATAACTAGTAATAATTATTCATTTTACTAATAAAAATTAAAACACAATTCACTTCCAATTTACAAAAGCTGAAAAGAGGTCATAATTTAGTTCAAACTATACAAATAAATGTTCATAAGATAAACATTTAATTTTCCCAGAAGCATTTAAAACTTATTCCCAAGGGTATTTAAAATATACAAATGCATTAATCCAACTTAGAATGTAAGATCAAACTTGTAATAAGATAAATCATTTTTATGCTATTTCAAGAATGAAATCATATTCTGCTCAGAAAAAAGTTAAATCAAATGCTCAAATTTATACAGCATAAGCACAATCAAAATTATAAAAGTGACTGATCTTCAGGTTGTTTCTGGGTTAAATGAATGTAAAAAAAATTAATTATGGGGGCTGAGAAGATCACTCAGTGGTTTAAAAGGTGCTTGATTGCAAAGCCTGCCAACCTGGGTTCAATTCTTAAACCACCTCATGAGCTAGACACAAAGAGTGATCATGAACAGTGACAAGAGGCCCTGGTATGCCCATGCATATGTGTGCAAACATGATTTTTGAAAATTAGTAAAATTTTAGGACAACGATACAATTTGAAGAGCGTCATCTAACCTGAGCTAGTAAGAGGGCAAAAGAACCCTGAATGTGATCCTGTATGTACACCTGTATGCAAGCATACCCAGTGACTTTGAGTTCACTCACTAATCAGTTCTGCAATGCTACCCATCAGCTACCAGTAGTAGTTAAAAGTCACAGGTAGAAATCTACTCTTACCTGGGCCAAATGGATCTTCTTCATGGCTTGGGAGCCCCGTACATGTGCACGTTCAAATTGTTCCACTCTCTCCTGTGCAGCCTGCCTCTGAAGTTCTTCCAGTCGCTTAGCTTCTTCTTCAGCAGCCGAATGAGCATCTGGCTAGCAGTCAATTGATGACATTTTAGGGAACTTTTTTAGAAGTATGAAACAAAGAAATAACTAAAAAGGTTATGTTAAAATACTTTTTTCTACTTAAAGTGAAATGGTAAAAGTTAAAAATTGAAATGCCCACAATTATCAATAACATACATCTATGAAAAAACCAAACTGCCAGTCTGAAGTGTTGCAAAGACATTAAACATCACATTAGGCTTTACTCATCCAAACACACTCCTCTATGATTTTTATTTTTGTGTGCCCTATGTGGATGTGTACATGCATGTTTGTATGTATGCGTGTGTGTGCATGCATGTGGAAGACAGCAGTCAAGTGTATTTAATTGTTCTCCATCTTACTGTTTTTTAAGACAGCATGTCTTGGAGCTCACTAATTTGGCTAGACTAGACAGAAAGGCCTAGGGGTTCACCTGTTTCTCCCTCCCCAGAGCTGGGGTCACCAGCAAGCAACACCACACCTAGTATTTTTACTTGGCTGCTAGGGGTCAAATTCAGGTCCTTATGCTTGCATGTCAAGTACTATCTCCTAGCACCCACCTCTATGATTTCTTTTATTTTTTATTTTTTTATTTTTGAGGTTAGGTCTCACTCTGGCACAGGCTGACCTGGAACTCACTTTGTAGTCCCAGGTTGGCCTCAAATTCATGATGATCTTCCTACCTCTGCTTCCTGAGTGCTGAGATTAAAGATGAGCATCATGATGCCCAATGCACAGCTTCTAAGATTCTTTTGTTTGTTTGTTTGGGTTTTTTAAGGTAGGGTCTTGTTCTAGCCTAAGCTGACCTGGAATTTCCTATGCAGTCTCAGGGTGGCCTTGAACTCACTGCGATTCTCCTACCTCTGCTTTCCAAGTGTTGGAAAGAAGGATTCTGCGATTTTTAGGTAAATAAATTCTATTAAAATGACAATGCTGAATAAGGTAAACAGAAACATAGCAAATGGGGCCCAAGGTTAAGGGACGGGGAGATGACTCAGTGGCTAAAGGTACTTAGTTGCAAATATTGCAGGCCTGGTTTGTTTTCCCAGCACCTATATAAAGTTGATCCAAAGTAGCCCACACATATCGAGTTCCTTTGCAGGAGCAAGCGACCATGTTGCTCCCCCAACCCACACAAGCATGCAAAATAAGTAATTTCTTAATAAAACAGTGAAAAAACCATGAGCATCTAAGCAATCTAATGGAACAATGAAAGTTCCTAGAGTTTTAGCAAACATTTGTTGCTTAGCAGCCCGAGAAGGCCAAGAGACATAGTTCAATAAAAAACCTGGCTTCGTAGATCTTATGTACGATGATTATGCCAGCCATAACATCTCATTAACAACAATAGCAACAGGCCTGGATCTGAACATCTAGTTGTTTTTCAAAATATTTTTAGTTATTTATTTGCAAGTAGAGAGAAAGAATGAAAGAGAAGGAAAGAATGGGCATGCCAGGGCCTCTTGCCATTGCAAATGAACTCCAGGTACATATGCCATTTTGTGCTTCTGGTCTTTTATGTGTACTGGGGAATTAAACCTAGGCTGTCAGGCTTTACAAACAAGTATCTTTAATGGCTGACCCATCTCTTCAGTCCCTGAATATTTAGTTTTAATAAACATAACCAAAAGCGAAAACCTTTATATACCTCATCTCATGAAATGCTATCAGTCAGTTAAAATAATAACTAATATACATTAAATAATAACTAATATACCTTAAAAACTCCCAAAGTGAGGTATGGTGACTCATGTTTCTAACTGGGAGTCAGAGGATTATAGAGTGAGCAGAAACCCTATCACAGAAAAAAGAAAAGAA
>PVHP010049555.1:0-12151 GCA_004024765.1 Zapus hudsonius
TGAGGGCAGGAAGAAAGCCCTCCTTACCTGCTTGTCCCACCTGACTGTGGTTGGAATGTTTTATGGGGCTGCTACATTCATGTATGTCCTGCCCACTTCCTTTCACAGTCCCAAGCAAGACAATATCATCTCTGTTTTCTACACAATTGTCACTCCAGCTTTGAACCCGCTCATCTACAGCCTGAGGAATAAGGAGGTTGTTGGGGCTTTGAGGAGGGTCCTTGGGAGATATGTTCTGCCAGCACACCCTACTCTTTAAGAAGGAAGCATGGCTTGCTTCTCATTATTCCTTTTCTAAGCAAATTTCTATATTCAACCATTCTTCTTTGAACATGTGTTTGCGTGTGATGAGCTTGTAGGTGGGCATGTGTGATCATATGTGTAAAATGATCAACATGTGTAGGAAGGCCAGAAGTTTGAGTTTTTGGCACAAGGTCTCTCAAGAATCTGTACCTCGACAATTCAGCGAGACTAGTGTGGTAAATGCACTTCTCGATGCCTCCTAGCAGGTGTTAAAGGAGTGTTCCACTTCTTGGTTCTTGGGATCTAAATTCAGGTCATTGTGCTTGCATGACAAGACCCACGAAACCATCTTTTTATCACTAGTTATTGTTTTATATAATATGCTGACAATGGCTACATACATTTTTAAATTGTGCCCTTTCTTTTCTTTTGTGCAGCTGTGTGTATAGATACCTAAACTTAACTCACTTGGCACATACCAACCTGGTATTCAATGACCCACATCAGGATGGCTTAGGAGAACAGAAAGCTTTGAATGAATGGATGTCATAGGTTCACTTTTTGATCAGGCATCATCTTAACATATTACCATTTTAGGGGAATCACTTTCTATCTCAATATAGATGTAGATGTGAGAGAGAGTATGATTTTTTTGTCAGAGTAATTTCCAATATCCCCTAAGCACAGAGGACTACTCCCTGGATTTAGATTATACTTTTTTATATTTATTCATTCATTTTCAGTGAAAGAGAGAGAGACAGAGAGACAGAGAGACACCGCACCACGACCAATACCTTGTGGGTCTGGCTTATGTGGGTCCTGGGGAATTTTACCCAGGGCCTTAGTTACTGGAGGCCAGTGCCTTAACCGCTGATCCATCTCTCCACCCCTAGATTATTCTTATTGAAGAAAGTGGGTTGTGGGCAAAATAATAGATTAGTGAAATATACATTAGCATTCCTGGTCTGAGGGACAAGGTCACAATGATGCCACAAATATATACTTAATGTTCCCATGTTTGGAGTTAAAAATTGGAACCTGACATTTCTTGTTGGAAGATTTTTCTGCAACTTTTTGAAAGAATGCATAAAATGGCAAGTTGAAAAACAATTAAATTTACCAAGGTTAAATAGAGGACTAGAAACACAGTAATAGTGAGAGGAATCTGTTGTGTATATTGTTTGTTTGATGTTTTAATGCCTTGCAGGTGATATACAGATGAGGTTTGAAAGCCATATATTTGAAAGGTGCTCATACACTTCAAGTAAGTGTGTATATTCCTGTGTCCACAGAAAGAATAAAATTTTAATTTATTCTCTAACTCATGTAGACTCTATTTTATTATAAGTTTTATAGTTATTTAGAGTTTCAAAGAAAAGATACAACCTTAATTTGAGAGTATAGAATCTCCAAAATTCTCTGAGGTTTATTGTTGATAACAGTGCTTAGAACATGGGAATTCTTTGGATCTATACTAAAGTAATCTTATATTGTTTAATATAATAAAAGCTAAACCATAATATTATAGATAAAACTACTTAGATCAAATTCCTTATGAAATAGAAATTCAGATATTGAGAAAAAAGGTACCTATAATATGTTCCTTTTCTTCTCTGTCATGCATGCGTGTATACTGAATTTAAATGTGAATGTAATTTTAAATTTGATGAAGCTTGTTCATGGTTATAATGTTATTTTAGAACATTGATCGAGCAGAGGGGAGCAAATTCCCTGAGTTTGTATCCTACACTATTTATCATCTGTACACCTTGGACATTAATATAAGTGTTTTTTTTACCTCAGCTGGCTGATCATTTTAAATGATAATTGCTATGCACTTAATTTCATATTTTGGGATAGATTGAGTAAGATAGTGTCAGACATGTAGACCACTGACAAAAATGGTGCATAAACAATATTAGCTACTATATGAATAAATAAAAAAATCTTTGAAACAGTTGTCATTTTTCTTAGTTTTTTGAACAGAGGTATCATAATTGTCATGGTATACAATAGAATACTTGTGGAAACTAAATATTTTCTCATAAATTGTTACTGAGTATATGCTATTCCTCTACTGTTTTCCCTTCTGTTTTCTTATGTCTCTTCATAGAAAAGTTCAACAAATTGTCCTGACTTATAATCATTTATCAATTAAAAATAACATTATGGGGCTGGGGGTAGTTCTTAGTGTTCTTACAAAGTACAAAGCCTGCTGTCCAAGCTCCATTCCTCAACTCCCATACAAAGTGACAGCATCTTTGATCACAAAGCCCAAGTTGATGGGAGGCAGAGACATCAGAAGCTGCAGGATCAGCTACTCTGAACTGTTGCTGCAGTCCGCAGTGCACCTATTCATGCCCACCATGTCACACACACACAGAATAAATAAAAATTAAACAAAAGGACTTTGAAACAGTAAAAAGTTCAAGGCATGGCATCACAGAATTACATGGGGAAATTAAATAAAAATTGAATTAAAGGGATTAAAAAAGAAACTAAATGAAGAACAAATAAAGAAGGAAAAGAAGAACTTTAAGCAAAAGGAAAAGGAAGGAAAAAAGGAGAGATGGAGGTAAGGATGATGAATATAGAAACACACAACATTGCTTCCTTCCAAGCTCATACAATACGGAAAGGAAATTAGGACAAATGGACACATAACCACATATCAGAAACAAAAATGGATCAGATAGATAGATAGATAGATAGATAGATAGATAGATAGATAGATAGATAGATAGATAGTGTGTATACGTGTGAAAATATGACAACTATGAGACGATGTATTGGCAAATTTATCACATATCTTTGAACATGTTTCTATAACCCCAGCACATTTCTAAGAGCTGTGGATAGAGACAAAAAAATATAGAAACTCTTCATGGTGTTTCTTACTTATCCTTCAATTCCAAACATAACAATTTCTGAAATTGAAAAAGCTTATCCATGAGATAAATAGTATGAAAACAACGGCTTTTATATTAAATGTTGAAGCCAGGGTTTTGTGTATGCTAGGCAAGAACTCTGTCATTGTGCTATGTACACAGTTCAAATGCTAATTTTCTTAGTTTGTATATAGTTTGAAAAAAGTGACATTTGAAGCAAAAGATCTAGATTAAAAACTTCCTTGAATTCAAGATCGAAGAAATGTCCAGCTTATACATTAGAAACCTGGGATTATTTGGGGAAAAAGTCACAGGAAAGGACAGAAAGGTAAGAGCCACTGGTGTGGGAGAATGTCATAATTTGTTAGGGTTTGCCCTTTGCAGCATAGAGACCTTGGTTTACATGTGATGTTCAGTAAATTCCTTCAAGTTGAAGGCAGTAAACAGCTATTGCCAGCTTTATCAAGGGCAACTGGAGCCACTCACAAGAGACTTAAGATTGGACCTGCTGACATTCCCCCATAGAAGGAAGGACATGGGGAAGATCATCAGACCCCTACCTGATGGCCTCAGGGGAGATGATTATACAGAGAGGGAAATCATTGGGGTAGTCAATTATATCTAATTAATCAAGGAGAGGTCATCATCCATGCTGGCATGAGACTTCTCAAAGTTAAGGTGGCTTGGGAGCCTCCATGTTTTTTAAGTAACTCCTCATCCTAAGGCTGAGGGAAGAGCAACTGCCAGGGGTAAATCCTAGCACAGGGGGATCTGTGAGGAGGTCATCATCTATTCTGGCATGACACATCTCTATGTTATGGACACATTAGTGTCTCTATGTTCCTGTATGTAATCCTTCACTCTGTCCTTTAAGTGACCTCAATAAACACATTGATTTACCAAAACTGGTTTTAATTCAATTGGGCTTTGTCTGTTGATTAATAGATGTGAGCTCCTGTCGACCCAGGGCAAAAGTTTCACACAATAGTACACCATGATTGTAATTATTCCTAAGTTGCTTATCAAAATTAATATTTTAATACAGTGTAAGATGAATTTAAAACAAATCTTATATGATTATCATGAAAATATATGTTACTTTTATAGGTTATAAAATAACTTTTAACACTGATTTGGAGTGTATGTTGGTTTACATGTGAATCCACTTATACAGCTAGTGTTATAAGCTTATTCTACATCATCCTTGAGTTTTTGCTTTTTTGTTACTTAATTCCTCTAATAAAGAGATCACCAAACATTTTTGGGTAAAGGCCAAGTAAAATGTTTTTTTTAATCTGTGTGTGTGAAGGGGGGGGGCGATCATGTCAGTGCAGAAGAGTCCCTGCCACAGCACACTTGTGGTTAGCAGAAAATAATCTGGTGAGTTCTTGACTGTCTATCTCATTTGAAAGTTTTTCACTCTGGATTCTGGCTCTACTGTTCTTGGCTGTGCTGCTCATGAGCTTCAGGAAAATCTCCTGTCTCCACCTGCCATCTCAAGGTTTCCTTAGCTAGCCAGCTAGGATTACAGAAGCTAGTCAAAGCTTTCAGTGTCCCAGTAAACTCAAATACTCCAGGCTGAGCCTTCTCCTCTGTGCCAGTAATAAATATTTTAAACACTTATGGGTCATATTGTCCCAGAAAATGCTCGATTCTGCTGTCATAGTAAAAAGCAGTCACAGACAACACAACCCAAGTATATTTGCAACAAAACTTTATTTACAAGAGCAGAAAAGCTGGGTCTGACATAGGAACGATGGTTCACTTACACCATCTCAACACTCAGAATAAACCTTTAGTTTCAGTGGCTTAAAGTATATTATGGTGTCACATGTATAAATACAGTTGAGGTATAAAGTGACAGGTGTATGGATCTAAACTGACAGAACATCTTCAGCTCCTTGGGGATTTCAAAGATAATTTGCCTCTCTATCTAGGCAGTGATGGATAAAGGATTCTTTGATATGAGGTCTGATGACATTGACAAAGCACAAATCATATTGTTACATTTGTTTATTGAAACACAATCAGATGGCTCCACAGAAATGTTAAGTGAGAGAAAGTAGAGATAGTATGCAAAGTGAAACTTAAAAATCAATCATGGATATTCAAAGCTATCTGAAATGTATTTCAGATGAATTTACAAGTGTGACAGTATGGATTTTTAACTTTTAATGCTATAATTATTTATTCCTTCCTCATTAATTTTGTATGTTGCCATAATACATGCTAAATATCATCATATTTATTAACATACTTGTTGATTCCTGCCTGTGTTTCATTGCATTTGAATTATGTACATTTAGCTATAATTATTATTTCCACAATCTTCATGATAACCACTGTTATATTTTCACCTTATTGGAATCAGGTTAAATTTCTTTTAGTGTTATGAACAAAGCAGTTATAGTGCTATTTTATTGAAGATTAATAATAATTGGAAAACAGCCAATATTTACTAACAATAATAAAATTGTACAAGCATACACACACATTTATAGTCCAAGGAATAAAATATGATCTATCATCTATAAAGTATCATACTTGAAAAACACAGAGTGAACACAGTGCAAACATCGTCCAGTTAAAATAGTAGATAAATATGTCAATATTACCTTTTACTAAGACAAGTTTGTTAAAATTTGTAAAATTCTCATGGTCTATCTTCATCTGACATCTGAGCCTTGCTTAGACCACCTGTTTATAATGATGTTATCAGGTTGCTAAGTTGGCCCAATTAGGACAAAACCCTAACTATGTTCAAGTTGGTAATACCAATCAGAACCTCATATATAAGCTTCTATTTTGGAAAATGGTGACTAATGATTAAAAGAGTGAGCATAATTTTAAATAGTGTGAACCATATCTGTAAAATACCTCATGTGGAGATAATTTTAGGAGCATTTAAAAGGATAGTTATATTCCCCTATCGCTGAATATTCTCAAGGTTTTTTAATGACTATTTCATTCATGAGAGAAACCCTATGATCTTGAGGAAGAGTAAGTTCCAGAAAGTGGCTATCAGAAATACCTAGGAAGTAGAGTGTGTTGTGAACATGGATTTTCCAAGGACTCTCCTAAAAGCCCCCAAGATTTCCTTGTTCCTGAGGCTGTAGATGAGGGGATTCATAGCTGGAGTGACAATTGTATAGAAAACAGACAAGATATTGTCCTGCTTGGGATTGTGAAAAGAACTGGGCAGGACATACCTGAAAATAGCAGCCCCATAGTACATCCCAACCACAGTTAGGTGTGAAGAACAGGTGACAAGGGCTTTCTTCCTCCCCTCACTTGAGGGCATGTGGAGCACAGTGAATAGAATCAGGGTATAGGAGGCCAAGATGGCAGCAAGAGGGGGAATGAGAAATGCCGCACCCATCACATAAACCATGAGTTCGTATTTGGAGGTGTCTGCACAGGCCAACTTAAGCAAGGGAGGGATCTCACAAAACAGGTGATTGACCTTCCTGGAGTTGCAAAAGGGATAGTGCATGGTGTATACCGTATACACTAGGGCACTAAGAGATGCCAGGATCCATGATGTGGCCACCATGACCCAGCAGATCCTCGGACTCATGAAGATCATATAGCTCAGAGGATGACAAATGGCCACATACCTGTCATAGGCCATGAAGGCAAGAAGCAGGTCCTCTGCACCACCCGTTGTCAGTTCTAAGAACATCTGCAAGGCACAACCTCCAAAGGAGATGGTGTTGTCCCTGAGCAGAAAATCCACGACAGCCTTGGGAGTGACAACCGAAGTAAAGAGAAGATCAATGAGAGAGAGCTGCCTGAGCAGGAGGTACATGGGCACATGGAGCCGGGCATCCATTGTGATGACCAGGAGCAGCAGTCCGTTGCTGGTCAGGGCCAGCATGTAGAGGGCTGCGAGTGTGGCACAGAGCAGCTCAGGAGAGGCACTGCCATCCAGAACCCCCACCAAGATGAAACTGCTACTCAAGGTGGAGTTCCTGGACTCCATCCTGTGAACTTCTTGTAATTGCCTGGATACAGATGGATACAAACTGCTCAGTGAAATTTACTGAATATAGACCATTGTTTTGTAACATCAAGGGTACCTTAGCATGCTTGGTATGACTCCATAAGATAATATTGCTGCCACAATTAAACAAATTTTCATATTGCTTTCTGAATGTTTGACTCTTAATCATATCTTAATTATAAAAGTTCCCTCTAAAGTGAAAAGAGGTACCATTGTGGTAGCTAAATATTAAGAGGTTATTACCTCATGAAAATGTTTCAGGATATTTAAACTGAGCAAGTTACACTCAAGAAATATTAAATTATCACTCTTAAGATTAAAGAACTATTTTCACTTTCATGTAATTTAATGTACCATTTGGATAATGGCTTAAATATCATTTTTTGCATAGAAATATTTTAAAAATGAAATTCCCAGCTGATACACAGATGTGAATTTTTGAAAGTTGTATTTGTCATATATTCTTGTTTGTTTCTTTACCTTGAAAGAGTTCTTTTTATACAGCCCAGGATCCAGTCAAATTCATGATTCTCCCACCTCGGTACTTTAATTTCAGACATGCACCCACTTGTCCAGCTCTATTTCTACATTTATTAAGCCCTCATTTAAGACACTCAAGGCTACAGACACAAGTCTCATTGGAAGAGCACAAATTTGCCTACTTCACTTACCTCTTGGTCTACCTAACAGTTTCCATGAGCCCAGTAGAAGATTAAAGACTAAAACTAGGCAATATTGTGTTTGAGAACAATGCTCTTTTAGAGCTAAACCTTAAGGACCACTGTCAACATGGTTGACTGTTTTTTTGCAACAATACAATGCAATGCATGCATGAGCAGAGGCAGAAATATGGTCCTTTAAGGGCATTCATTCATCCTCTATCTGATAGTTGTAAACATCCATCATCAGAAGTCACTGACATCCACAGGGTCTGAAGACAAATGTTAATATTACTACCATCCAGGACTAGTAAGTTATAGCAAAGAATTTTATCAGTGCCACATTATTCCTTTAACTCTTAACTCCAAAACTTTAACTCTTTAAGTACAAAACTGCATGAATGAAGAACCAAAATCTGAGATTTGATGGTCAGCAGAGCCCAAAGTTCTACAGAATCAGATGCACACAAAAATTTAGGAGTTCAGAGTTTGATTTGGACTCAATTTTTATCTTACCAAGCTTAAAGGCTATATATTTCCATAAAAGGGAGGCAGATATTTTCCAAAAGGTGGTGAGAAGCCTAGATTCTGGACACCCCAGCATCCATAAGGGCTGCTGGTAGATTGAAGATTTTACAGTACCAGTAGGGAGAGAAGATATGGTTTGTTCAGCCGTACTCAACCGCTTTACCTTTTCTAACTCAGCAAATGAGTCCATCTAGTGTCAGGTGACTGAACTATAATGTTCCTTCCTCTCATCTGCAGATGAGCTCTGTAGACAGCAGGAGGACGGCCAGGCAGCCAACATTCTGAGTAGCTTTCTATGGAGCAAAAATTTGACTTTCAGGTTCTCATACCTGAGAAGAATGGGTAGAACTTTCTTCTACAGGACAAGATGCATGGAGGAACCTCTACTTGGCAGCAACTTTCAGAGTTTTTGGGTTCAGAGGCACAGGCTACTTTATTAATACTGTCATCTGGGTGTGAAGACCAAAACTTCATGAATGAAGTGGAGTAAGCTGCACTGTCTTCTGATCCTGTGATCTTCTCTCTCTGCTTTCTGTATATCTTCAGAGGGACTCATCTCTCTGATGAAATGGCCTCTCTTGGAAATGCTGATCCAGGAATAAGATGCTAATGAATCCTCTTGGGTTTTGTTTTGTTTTCCTTGCCTGCTTTCCCTGAGCTCTGCTGTTGCTAAATGAGGTCTGAGGCCAGAGGACTCTAACTCTCTCACTTGAATGTAGGATTACAGCCACACACAACCACACAACCAAAACCAAATATGGTTAGCCTAGGTTTCTACTTAACCCTAAAGAAAACAAGACTTATTTCTAAAGTCTTAATTGAAAGACCTGTAGAGGTTCCTGATGTACCCAGATCTTTTTCTGTCCCAGAGCATGAAGCGGGGTTCCTAGCTTATGTGGGATTCTTCTTTCCTTATTTATGGCCCTCTTGGCCTTGATTAATGCTCAATCCAGATGACCATTTTATGTAGTTTACATATGTGGGATCTACCCTTCATTGAACTCTGACCACCACGCACAGTTTAAGTGGGTGATCACGCTTGGTGATACTTTTGTCTGCCAGGGATGTTTGAAGAGACACACAGCTCAATTTTACATGAATTGATCTGGAAATTTTAAAGAAATCCACATAGCACCAGAGTTGTGGAGTAAATATTAATTAAAATATTTAAAATGCCCCCATTGGTTAAAAAGTGTACCTGCTCTGGAATTATGCTTAAATGGCAGTAGATTATCCAAGGCCATCATAGGACAAAGGGAAGATGCCTTTAAAGATAGCAACAGGAGTTGATTGGGTAGCTGTGTGGTGAGAGTGTTTGCTTTGCAAGCAAGATTCCTGAGTTTGGAACCCTGACACTCAGGTGAAAGCCACGTGTGGTGGTGAGCATCTGTAATCCCAGCCCTGCTGAGAATTCCTGTCTAGCTAATCTAGCCAAAGTGGTGAACTCCAGGTCCCACAAGAGACCACGTCTCAAGGTTTAAGCTGAAGACCAACAGAGGAAGTTTCCCTGCCATGTTGATCTTTGCCCTCAACATGTATTTGCACACACATGTGCTCATATTGGCACACACATGTGTCCACATACATATGAACATACACACTCACACCACATATATACATGCACCAAAATAAAGATGCCAAGGAGATGCTTTGGAGGTAAGGACTCTGTCTCTTATTTAGGGAAAGTGAGTGGAGGCGTTGAGTATGAAAATAAAGGATCAGGGCCTCACTGTTCTTTGTATAAGATCCTGTAGTTTCTTGGTCTCTTCTTCATGAAACCTACCTTGTAACAGGTAGGGGGCATGTACAGCCGTAGTATACAATGGATAGGCTAGAGTAAAAAACAATCCTAGGTGCCTGGTAAAAATTCCAGTAGTTGCCTTTAGTAAACCAGGATTTTCCTGCACTCCTAGATTCCGTTGTGAATGCCCAAATCTATAGTACCTCAAAACAGGGTGTCTGATGTCTGTGTTGAAGTCTCTTCTCGTCTGCATGCTTGTTTAACAATTAAAATTCCACATAAAAACCAGTTGAAATCAACTCAAAACTTTAAATATACAGAACAACAAAAAAGGAAAAAAACTTATGCAAACAGGTTTCAAAACCTTTGGTGTTATCTACATAATTATCTCTGACCATTTCCATGATATCAAAATCTTGGCACTGCAATACAGAAATATGTGACTTGCTGATTATTTTCTGTCCATTTCTCTCTATTTATCTTTAATTCAATCTATTCAAGAACATATGCAGTCACTTTTTTCCCTAATGTCCAGAATTGCCTGAACTTGTCTTTTTTTTACCAAAAGGGAAAGAAAGTCTCATTGTTTCTGACTAGAGCCTTAGCTATGGAAACATGAAGCAGGAGGACAACAGTCAAACCTTAATGAATGATGAGACATTTTTTAAAGAAGGCATTTTCTTAGCTGGCTCTTTGCACAGAATTCAGTTTAGGGAAAGCAGAGGGAGAATATCCATGTACTGTATCTCAGAGTTTTACCTCAGAGGTGCTGTCTCACCTTCTCTTTTGCTTTTTATTTTTTAAATTTTAAACTGAACAGCTCTTATCTATTCTTGGCCTTCAGCTTACATATCGCTTCCTTAAGGAGTCTTTCCTGAAGCCTCTCTAATAAGATCATTTCATGTCATATTTTAATTCCCCTATCAATCATCAATATTTGGTGGTATGAGTATTTTGTTGGAGTTTCTCTCATCTCTGAAAATACTGTAGAATCAAGAATGGCATCTGTTACGTTGCAGGTGTGTAGTAAGTTTGGACTAAGTGAATAAAAGAATTGGTCATATGAAAGTTCCAACCTCAGGTTGTTATAACCCTGCAGAAGGCTACCTTCCATACATGACATGGCCATTGCATTCCTGGTTTCAAACAGCTGTGGTTACCTGCACAAGACAGGCACAACATTGGGTCCTGCAACATTGTCACGGACATAGAGAATGGCCTGAGAACCCCATTCCTATCTGAGGAGTTATTTGCAGTTAAGGATTTCTGGGAGTGAGGGAGACATTCTCTTCAGTAGCATAGTCACTGATAAGCTGAATGTGCCTCAATTAAAAAAAATCTCCTACTCTTGTTCATGAAAGTATCTTTAGTGAATCTCCCTCTGCCTTCCCTCCATACAGTCCCATCCCAATACACACAGAGACATCAATTAGAAAAGAAGATTAGATAGGAAAAAAGATTCAGGGGAAGGGGTAGTGAGGTAATTGGAGATAATTATGTTCAAAATACATTCTATACATGTATAGCAATTAATAAATAAAATTATAAAAACTGAAACCTCAAATTGATTTTAAGTATAAAAACATTATATTTCAGACCAGTGTTCTATTTATTTTGCTGGTATGAGGAAGAGAGAGAGAGAAAGAGAATGAGAGAGACAGAGGAAGAAGTAGAAGAAGAAGAAGAAGAAGAAGAAGAAGAAGAAGAAGAAGAAGAAGAAGAAGAAGAAGAAGAAGAGAGAGGAAGGGAGAAAGAGACTTCTATTTGAATTATTTTCTATTACTTCTTACGTTAAGGAAATTCTCCATGATTAGCAATCTATGACATGCTGTGGCCCATTTAGCTAATGTCTAAACAAACGTCAAATGATATATTAGATATTAAAAGGATAATAATTTTCATGGGAGCCTCCTGGGCATTCTATGATGACCTGAGACAACGGACAGGTATGTTGAACTCCCTCTAAAGGCTTCTACTGAAAATGAACTTGTTTCTAGGAAAATCGAGAATCAATAAGGCATGGAGCTCCAGAACTCCACCCGGGGCAGCAGCTTCATCTTGGTGGGGATTCTGAATGGCAGTGCCTCTC
>PVHP010049556.1:0-12162 GCA_004024765.1 Zapus hudsonius
GTTAACATACTAAAGCCAATATAAACTACCATTGTGTTAATTACTTTATGTCACTGTCATGAAATACCTGGGATAATTAGCTTATAAAGAGAAAACATTTATTTAGCCCCAAGTTCTGGAGGTTTCTGTCCAAGATAAGGACAAAACATTGCTTTGGGTCTCTGGTGTGAGCGCTGAGTAGCAGTGGTAGAAACTTCATGGAAGTGCAAATTTTCAAATTACATGCAAATTATCTCCTGGCAAGGAACAAAATGAGAGTGACTGGGCAGGCTGGGGTTCCAAAAATCCTTGTTGGGGTAACGACCTAATGACACCCCACAACACTTACTCCTCCACCATCGTCACCTTCCAATATTGCCACCTGGGAACCCTGGGGATCAAACCTTTAATACATGGGTCTTTGAAAGGAGTTCAAGCCTAAGCAAGTGGGAAGACACCACGTGTTCATGGAATGGAAGATTGAATTTGTCAACAGTGATACTCCCCAAATCTACAATTTTGATGTGATCACTATCAAATGCCATTTTAGGGGTCTGGTGCAATGGCTCGGACATTAAAGGTGCTTGCTTACAAAGCCTGATGACCTGGGTTTGATTTCCCAGTACTCACATAAAGCCAGATGGCTCATGTATCTGGAATCTGTTGGCTGCAGCAGGAAGTAGACCCAAAAAGTGGTGCATGCATCTGTCATTCATTTACAGACAAAAGAGACCCCAGAGTGCAGATGCACACACACACACATTGTCCAAGTAAACATAGTTTTAAAATCAATTATATTCTTATAAACTAATAATAAGAAATCTAAGTATTACAAAAAGAAGAGACTTTTTGGAAAAACTTAACAAAATAAGACAAATTTTGTACACTGAAAACTATAAATCATTTTTGAGATTAATTAGAGCTCTAAATAAGGTAAAGAACTCACATGTTCATGGACTGGAAGGTTTAACATTGCCCACATGGTAATATTCCCCAGATTAATCTGTAAACTCAATGCAGTCACTATCAAAATGCTAGATTTCTTTTGACTAAATTGACAAGATGACAAAGAGTAATAATTGAAATAGAAGAATGAAATAAGGAGCTAGAGAGATGGCTCAGCAGTTAAGGCACTTTCCTACAAAGTCTAACGACCTGGGTTGGATTCCCAAGTACCCACATAAGCCAGGTGCACAAAGGGGCACATGTATCTGGTGTTCGTTTGCAGTGGCGCACCCATGCTCTGTCTCTGTCTCTCTCTCTGTATGTCTCTCTCTCATCTATTTCTCTCTGCTTGCAAATAAATAAAATATTTTAAAGAGAACGAAATAATATTGAAAGAAAAACAAAGAGACCTCGTGCTTTGTGAAACCTACTCCAAAGCTACGGTCACCAATACTATGGGGTCCTGGCTTCAGAATGGACGTGCAGTCAAGGGAATAGAGCTGAGGCTAGAAATAAACTCTCATATGTTCCATTAACTCTCAATAAGGGTGTCAAGACATTCAATGAGAAAGAAAGAAATGGGTTTCTTTTTCCCTCCACCAAAAAAAGATAATCACATGCAAAAGAATTTAGTTGGAGCCTGATTGCACACCATATACTAAAATTAACAAAAAATGGATCCTATCACCAAATGGAAGAATGAAAAATATAAATCTCCTAGGATAAATCAGGATTAAATCCTTGTGATTTGAGGTTATGCAATGGTTTCCTGGCTGCCACACAGAAAACAAGTGAGAAGGAAAATAGGGGAATTGGATTTTATCAACGGGTTAAAAGCCTTTGGTCATCAAAAGACAGTGAAAAGACAACTCATAGCATGAGAAAGTATCTGTAAACCACGTGCCCCCGGAGTATTCAAGAACTCTCACACTCAACAATAGAAGCATAATTTAGTTATTGGCTATATATATATATATATATATATATATATATATATATATATATATATATATATATATATATATATATATATATATATATATATATATATATATGTGTGTGTGTGTGTGTGTATATATATGTGTATATATATATATATATATATATATATATATATAGAGAGAGAGAGAGAGAGAGAGAGAGAGCAGTCAGTCATTTCTCCAGAACTGGGCATGATAGCACAATCCTACCAATCCTAGTACTCAGAAAGCAGAGGGAAGAGGATCAAAAGTTCATGACCAACCTCAGCTACATAGTTGAATTCAAGGCCAGCCTGAGCTACATGAGATGGTCAACTCAAAACAACAACCCAAACAAAAATAAAGCAAAGGAGTATTGGAGAGATTGCCTAGTGGTTAAGGTACTTGCCTGCAAAGCCTAACGACCCAGGTTCGATTTCCCAGTACCCTCATAAAGTCAGATGCACAAAGTGTCTCATGCATCTGGAATTCATTTGCAGTGGCTACAGGCCCTGGCATGACCATTCTCTCTTCTGTGTGTGTGTGTGTGTGTGTGTGTGTATGTGTGTGTGTGTGTGTGTGTGTGTGTGTTTGCGTGCGCACGTCTCACTTCTCTCTGTCTCTCTCTATGCAAATAAATAAAAAATAATTTAAAAAGTAAACCAAAGGAGTTATCCAAATGTCCAGTAACACAAGGAAAGATGCACAGTGTCACTAGTCAGTATGGAAATACAATTCCAAACCATAATGAGAAAGTCAGGTGTGGTGATGCTTCCTATAACCCGACAATTTGGGAGGCTAAGGCAGGAGAATTGTCATGAGTTCAAGGCCAGCATGGGCTGTATTGTGTTCACCTCTCTGTAAAACAACAAGTGCTAACAAACAAAACCATGAGAGATGACTTCCCACTCACTGTGATGGCTACAATAAAAAGTGTTGACAGAGATCTGAGAAGTTGGAACCCTCACACATTGCTGGTGAGAAAGCAGTTTGGCAGCTCCTCAATACACTGACGGCAGAGTTAATATGGGATCTATGTTATGTTGGGTAAGTGCTCCCCAAAGGCCCATGTTCTCAAGGCTTGGTGGGCAGCCTGTGTTGCTATGGGGAGGTAGGGGCCTTTAAGAGATGGAGTCTAGTGGGAAGAAGTTAGGCCACCAGGGCTGTGTTTTTAAAGAGGGCATTTAGACTCCCAGCTCTTTCCTGTCTTTTTCCCCTTCCTAACTGCCATGAAGTGAGCAGCTCTCTTTCTCACACTCCCACCCTGGGTACTGCCTTCCTTGGACCCAAGGTGACAAAACCGATGGTCATGAACTCTAACCTCCAAGATTGTTTTGTCAAACAAAACCTTACATATCCATGTACTGTAATAGTACTCGGCAATTAAAAAGGAGTACTGGTACATAGCTCAACATGGATAAATGAAATCAGTGCAAAAGATCATGCATTATTGACTCCACTTACATATAATGTCCAGACTCAGCACATCCATAGAGAGAAAGCAGGTGTTACTACCTGGGGTAGCAACAGGGAGCCAGGTGAGAATAGTCAAGACTGCTAATATGTACAGGGCTTTGGTGAGTGTTGAAAATGTCTTAAACTGTGAAGTTTACATAACTCACTACACTGTAAACTGCTAAACTACATACTTTGATGATTTTATAATAGACAAAATATATTTCAATAAAGCTATAAAAATACATAGAGACATCTTCAGCTATGCAAGTTTTCAAAAGATTAACCTTCTACTTACCTTTTCACAAGGTAAAGATGTATTGTGTGTGGAGAAAAGGAATGAACCAAAAAAGAAAGAAACATGGAACTCAGAAAACCAGAGGTTTAACACAGAAAAAGAGGCAAACGGAATTCCCAGATTAACGGGGAAAAGAAGCTCCCAATAAGAGTGCATAACGAGCTCCAAGAGCTACAGATCAGATGTTACAGAAACATAAAGGGCAGCAGGAGAGAATCTCCAGCTGAAGGAAAGAGAAAGACTGCCTGATGTTTACACACACCATGATGACTTTCATTGCTTTGCCAGGGAGTTTGAGAATGAATCTGCAGAAAACTAAGCAAGTGAGCAAGCAAACACTGAAGCAACTACTAACTCCAGGTGAAACACAAGCCAAAGAGCAAACATGGAAAAGCCAGAACTAACAATATAATTTGCTACTTAGAAATAAGAGAGGGCTGGGGAGATGGTTTAACAGTTAACGACATTTGCTTACACTGCCTACCAGCCCAGGTTCACTTCTATATAACCTCATATAAGATTTGAGTTTGCAGACTTAACAAACCAGAGGTGCGGAACACCTTTCATTTAGATTCTTTTGTTCAGAATAGAAATGTATAGGCTGTGAAGGAACTCAGGGCATGCCTGGGTCTATCGATATCGAAGCTCCAAGATGTAGATCAAAACCTATGTCCTCATAAAGCAGAATCTGAACCAAGGTCAACTAAACTAAAAAGCTGCTGCAGGCAGTACATTAGAACCCCAGGAAGACTGTACCTCCCCAGTGTGAGACATATGTAAGACACTGTCTTTTCCATCAAAAGGTTAAGATGGAGAAACTCATCTCTAAGGAATGTCATTGACTGAAAAGTCTCCCCTTAGTCAACAATCCTTGAATCCAAAGCTTAGCCAATCATGTAAGAGTGTGAGGTTGAGCTCTGACTAATCAGAGTGAGATGCAGAGCCCTCCCTTTAGGAGATTAAAACCCTAGCAGACTTCTTTCTGGTGTGCTTTGCCTGCCCGAACTCTAAAAGCTATTCACCCTTCTGCAGAAGTAAATATTACCATGCCAATATACTGGAGAGTGAGTGGTTGTTCTCTGACCACAGACACGTGTCTAACACCATGTCAAGCCAGATTGCAAAAAAGTGGCACATGGGTCTGGCATTCATTTGCAGTAATAAGAAACCCTGGCACGCCCCACCCCCAATACACACGTGCAAATAAATAATTTTAAAAAGAAGTAAAAGGGGGGAGAGGAATAGAAGAAACAGAATAATTGAAAGCAGTTTGTTCTGGGAAGCAGTAATTCAAAACAAGAGAACAGAGGATTGCTATTTTCTCGTTCCAGATGCCGTGATTTTTTTTTTAATTTAAAAAGCAAGATTCATATACTACTCTGATTTTTTTTTAAAGAGAGAGATAATTTTTAAACTATGGTAGATAGAGCTGGAATGTAGCTCAGTTGGCAGGGTGCTTTCTTAGCAAACACAAAGCCCTGACCAAACCCAGCTCCACAAAAATATAGGCATTGGACTAGTAGCCCACAGCTATAGTGCCAGCTCTCAGGAGGTGGCAGCAAGAGGATCAGAAGTTCAAGATCAGCCTGTTTACATAACCAGTTCAAGGCCACTGAGGCTACGTGAGAGACCCTATCTCAAAAATAAAACCAAAAACCGTTGTGGCGGCTCATGCCTTTAATCCCAGCTCTCTGGATGCAGAGAAAGAAGAATTACTGTGAGTTCAAGACCAGCCTGGGGACTACAGAGTGAGTTCCAGGTCAGCTTGGGCTAGAATAAGACCCTACCTCAAAAAAAACCTTTTAAAAACTCCCCTTCTTTCTTCAGGGTGACAATAATCAATACCTTTGTCCAAATTTCTGCTGAAAGCAAGAACCCCCACACACCTCAGGTCCTACCTGCAAAGCCAGAAGGGGTAGGCTCAGGAGGAGGGAGTGAGTCTGGAAGCCACCTCAGGCAGTGTGGAAATGAAGGTTCCTTGCCCCCAGGGGATGCATCTGGAAGAAGGCATCAGAGCTTCCATGAGAGCCAGGCTCATTGACCCATTAGTCTAAGTGTGTTTATTAATAAAGTCTTTATCGAATCATTCTCTGGGCGGCATGGGATTTGCCTGTAATCCCAGCACTCAGGAAGTGAAGGCAGGAGCTGCACAGCGAGAGTGTTCTCACAAAGCAAAAGGCAAAAAAGCAAAACCAAACAAACTCTTCTAACCCCAGGCTTGGCAGCTAAAAATGGATCCTACTAAACATAGAGAAGGAACAGAGAACTAGGCGATGGGGGTTCCTCACCCACTCCTTTCTTTCTATCAACCCTCTCTCACTTCACCTGGACTCATCACTTGGAAGAAGAGATCTGAGTTGTGTGATATCATAATGATTTCCTGGGGAGAAAACAGCACTTAATGCAGGCTGCCGAATTCCCCTGAGCCTCTACAGGGACACATGGCTCCACCTTGGGCTCAGCTCAGGCATCATTTCTCTGTGACACCTGTCATGTCCTCCTTGCTTGCCGAATCACTGCTGCACATGGTCACTGTACAGGCCTCTCACATCCATTCCATTGTCAGTGGTGCCTTCCACGCACGCACGTGATCTGTGCTACCCATTCACACAGTGAAGCCAAACTCCGGGGTCCCTGGACAGGGATAGAACACCTCAGCCTAGCTGACCCTCTCTCCACCACCTCCAGCCCAAGTCAGTGAGCTTAGTGCTTGGCAGAAAATTGCTGCCCAACAAATGTGAGCTTGAGCAAAATATCTGCTTGTCTGTGAGCAAGAGCCAAGGACATCCCATGCAGAGTCTGCACAGCTCACCCCTGCCCTCAACCTATCGAGGCCAAGGCCAGAACCTAGTGGCAAGCACTGTGGATGTCCCCTCAGGCTCAAGTTCAACTTGAGGGTCAGAGGGGCTTCGGGCAGCCCAGGAATGAGGAGACACTGTGCACATCTCACAGTGGCCACCATCTGCTAAGGAAGGCATGCTGTGCTCCCCACACTCACCAGCTTTTCTGTCTTTAAAAAGAAATTTTATTTATTATTTTGTGAGGAGAGAGAATAGATGTGCCAAGGGCCTCATTCCATTGCAAAGGAACTCCAGTCACATGTTTGTTCCACTTTGCGCATCTGGGTACATGGTACATGGGTACTGGGGAACTGAACCAGGCCATCAGGCTTTACAAGCAAGCACCTTTAACCTCTGGGCTGTCTCTCCAGCCCACTCACCAGCATTTTTTTTTTTTTTGCTATTAACTGTACTTTTATTTTTTCTATTTTTTTAAATTGTCCATAATGAGTTACAACATTTAGTGGGCAAACAATGAGTTGTTATCGCCAATTCCCCGCTGCCCTCCCCTCCCCATTCGCTGGATAACCTCCTCCATGGGTCATCTGGATCAGTCCTTGTGACAGGGGACCATGGATAGCCTAGTATTTAGCCAGGTTCTCCTGGCCATGCCTCTGGATAATCTCCCCCACCACGGCTCTCACAATCTTTCCGCCCCCTCTTCCGCATAGCTCCCTGAGTCGTGGTGGGTGAGTATTAAGGCTGCTTTAATCACCAGCATTTTTGACATCAGCACAGACTTATAGAATCTACTGTGAGCTGGTCTTGGGTGAGGAGCAGTAGACAAACAGACCAAGGGCTTGCCTTCTTGAAGCTTACCTCCTTCTTCAGGGAGACAGACAATATGATTCAATATAGCACAGGCAGATGGTGGTGGGAGATGGGTTAAAGGGCTGATGGGTGCTGGGGCAGGGTGCTGTTTGGAGGCCTGAGGATCTTCTACCCTCCTGTTCCTCTATGCCTGTCTCTTCCATTCAGTGCTACAGGCACGCTGATTATACTGTGTTTATCTCCAAAATGCCATCCCATCTGCTTCTAGTCCTCTGCTCCTGCTGTTTCTGCTGCCTACAACACCACTGCCCCAAGGGTGGCCTTCCCTGCAAGACCTGATCTGAGCACCCTGTTTCCAGTTACAACACCATCTTTCTCTCCACCCTCCATTTCTGTTCTGCTCCATTTCTCCCATGAACACTTAGCACCTTGTAATGTAGCACAGAGGGAACCACCTGCTCATTGCTCCTCAGCAGAGCGCAGTGAGGATTCTGATCTCCCATTCACCAAGACATCTCAAGGGCATGGATCAATGCCAGGCACAGAGTAGGTGTTTAACGAGTACTTTGAACACTCAACCAGAAATAAATCTTCACCCTGTGCCAGGCACTGCACTTTAGTGGGCTGGAAGACCCTTTATGATGGTGGGAAGGCAGGAGGAACCATCCCCACTTCTAGGAAGCAGTTTTGGTCTAAAGCTGATGGTAGAGGAAGCTGACATGGCTTGGTTTCCTGCCACCCTTCTGCTCTCTTTCCTCCAAAGAGCACAGAGTTGGGGACCTTTTTCAGATCAGGAACCTGAAGTGGCACCCAGATAAGGTAGTATGACTGGAGACCTGGGGAGTGGGAGGAGGCTGGGAGTCTGGGAACAAGGGGGGGGGGGCTATGCGGCAGGGGTGAGGGGTGGGGTGAAGGTGAGCCGCCTGGCAGTGCTGTCCCATTTCACCTCTACAAGTTCCCGGTGCCCTCAGCGCTCTGCCTGAGAGAATTCACTGCCTGAATGTCCAACAGCCTGTGCTCACATGTGCGTGTGTGACAGTGACAGTGTCTTTTTCGCTGTGTGGGGTTCATTTGTGACTACTGAAGATTTCCATTTTCAGCGCCTCCTTCTGGGAGTCACATCTAGGATGCACTATGTCCCCACCTCCAGAGTCCCTGAGTCCCTGGCAAGGGGCTGCCATGTTTTCCCAAGTAGCACTTTCCCAATGGCCTTACTTTCTTCAAGCTTAGCACTCATGCTGCCATGCCCAGGGTGCCCTCAGCAGCCATGACCCACTCCAGAACGATAAGAACACTTCTCCAAGCGCCCAGTCACTCGACTGACAAGTGTTCCCGAGGGCCAGTCAGCGTGAAGCTCAGGCAGTGGTTTCTTTCTGGTTTCCTCCACTTCTGAGCTATGAAATTATCCATCGAGCAAATCAATAATTCATCAGCCTATCCCAGTTAGTTTCAATTCGACCGTGTCACCCCTGGCTAGACTTTGAAGTCCTGCCTTACCTGACCTCACCAGCCAGCCAGCCAAAGTGCTCTTGCCCCAGGCCCTTCTCCCCTGCAAACTCCCCACACTTCTGCCCCCTGTCTGATTGGCCTGTCCCAAGCCCCATCATTCTGTCCTTAGAATCACCTGCTCATCATGATCCCGTTCCAAGCTGTTGCTGGCTCCTGAAGCAGGAAGAAGCATTTGCAGTCAGGAGCACACAATTCTGCATTAGTTGCACTCCATTTGCTTCATATTTGCGAACTGTCTGTTGTTAAGCAACAGAAGTGCAGCCAGACACTTATCGACTCCCCAAACCCCTCGGGATGCCAAGCAGGGCACACTCAGCAGCAAGGTCTTGAAATGGTCAGCTTGGCTTCCACCTGCTTCCCAGTGCCACCCCTGTCTCTTGATTCACGCTACCTTTTCCCCTCAGCCCTCAATCATGTTTGCCCCTCTGGCCTTCTGGGGATAGGCACGCCAGGTAGCATGATCAGATGGGTTTGAGAGGAGCCTGCTGATGCCAGCCTGCTGAGGGGTCAGAGTGAGGGATCAGAGTGAGGACAGTCAGCCCCTAAGGTCTACTGCAGCAAGTCAGGCCAACACTGACCCAAAAGCCAGGGACAGAAATGGAGAGACATGGACAGACTCAAGAGAGAGGAAGTTTCTGTCTGTCTAGCTCTGGATGGTTTCCCAAGCACGTTCACATCATTACTGCATTGACCCTCAGCACCAGGATGGATGATTAGTGCAGCCTCCAAAGAGGTGGCAGAAAGGAAAAGCTTCCATTCTCACTTCTCTGTCACAGCCAGGGCTCTTCCAGTCCCCTGTCTCTGGAATCAGGGAATCACCCTCACCCTGTAGCCCAGGGGAGAAGGCTGGGTGTTAAGCTGACTCTGTTACCTGCCTCAGGCTATTTACGCAGTTCCAATTGATTTGTTGTAACCTGTAATTATTTTGCTGAATTTTTTTTCACGCTCCATTTGTGTTTCCTCTCTAGCAGGCAGCTGAGGGCAAAGAAGCCTGGGCCTGGGAGCTGTGGGTGCTGTGTGCGGCTCTGGAACACAAGGTAGGGGATCCCTGAGGCCCTGTGCCTTCCTTACCCCACCCCTCCCATGGCCAGCTATAGTCGGAGTGGGTGCCAGGCGAGACTTGGAGGCCACATCTCTCTCAGGGGCTCTGAGGTCTGCCTCTGTCTCTGACCTGAAAGCAGCTCAGAGGGCAGATCCTAACATCCTAGCTCCTCTCTCTACACAGCCTGGTGCCACAACCAAAGACCCTGCACTTTTACTCAGTCTTCCATTCTCCACAGAGCTCCAACCGCTGCCCAAAGCAGCAGCCTACCTCCCCTCTCTGTGGGACCAACTCCTTCCCAGGGGAAGCCTCCCAAAGGTGATTTGGTTGTGTTTTGCGTTGTTTGTTGGCATGTGTATGTGTGCCTGGTGTTCATATGTATATGAGCACACACACATACATACACGTGTGAAGGACATAGGTCAACATCCGGTATCCTCCTCCACTGTGATCTTCCTGTCTCTAGCTCACAAATGCTGGGATTACAGATGCGCCCAGCTGTTTTTGTTTGTTTGTTTTGTTTTTTGAGGATTTCACTCTAGCCCAGGCTGACCTGGAATTCACTATGTAGTCTCAGAGTGGTCTTGAACTCGTGGGGATCCCTCCAACCTCTGCCTCCCGAGTGCTGGGATTAAAGGCTTGTGCTACCATGCCCGGCCATGTCCAGTTTTTTTTACATGGAACTTGAACTCAGGTCCTTGTGTTTATGTGGCAAGTGCTTAACTCATTGAGCCGTCTCCCCAGCCTTGGCTTGGTTTTGTCTTTCACACTTGCAATGGAAGCACAAGGAGTCTATGACTCCACTCCTATGACCGTCACACATGACCAAAGCTTGGGGATAAGTATGTGTCATTTCATAAGCAATTTCATTGTGTCAACCACAGAGTGTACTTAGAGCTACAACACCAAGCAGAATTCTTGACTGTGTGTGTGGAATTCACAGGTAGAGGCTGTTGTTGACAGCCGTTCTAAACATGGCCTTCACCAAATGGAGTTGGGATTAAATTGGAAACAGCTTTCATTATTTTGTAACAATCCTATAGTCAGGAAAGTGGACACAGCTCATTCCCAATCTCATATCCTGTCCTACCTAGCACATGCCATTTATAGTTACTTCACAATTTGTAACTTTTATTTTTTCAAGGTAGTTATTATTAATCACATTTTTACATGTTGAGGGAGTTTAGATTTTAAAAAAAGCAAAACCAAGATGGGTACGGCAGCATACACCTTTAATCCCAGCACTTGGGAGGCAGAGATAGGAGGATGGCTGTGAGTTCAAGGCTAGCCTGAGACTATAGAGTGAGTTCCAAGTCAGCCTGGGCTAGAGGAAGACCCTCCCTGGGGTTTTGGGAGGCGTAAAACCAAAATCTTGCCTAAGTACTCACAACTTTTAGTGATGGAATGAGGGACACAAGCCCTGGCCCGCACTGGGAGGAGCTAAGGAGTCTTCTCTGCTAAGGGGGGATTGCATTATCAGAAGATCTCCAGTGGGCAGAGCAGCTCCTTGGAAGAGCATTTGTCTAGCATGAGTGAGGCTCAGGGTTCCACTAGAGGGAGAGAAGCAATATCCAAAGCCAGGCGTGGAAGCAGGCAGATTGCCATGAGTTCCAGGAGAGCCTGGACTAGAGTGAGACCATGTCTCATAAACAAGAAGGAAACAAATAAACAATGCCCAAAGTAAAGCCTTCAGGGTGTCAGCGGAGTGGGGAGTGATTTTCTGGGGGCAGTCTTCAGAGTTCTTCAAATTTATATCAGGTCACAAAGTGAATAAATCAAACTTACACTGACTCTGGTTAGCCACATAATGCTGAAGTGTGTGGAGGTTAAATGCACTGATGTCTCCAAACTGCTTTGAAAAATGTCAAAAATATAAGACTCATAGATGTATAGATGAACAGATATGCAAATATGGCCAAATGACAATTGCATAATCTGACTTGGGACCTATAGGCCACTGTGTTGATGTGACAGTAATTTGGTTATAACAATGCAAAAGCTAACAAACACAGTTGGCCAGCTTGGTGTGACAAGGTCCATCCAGAACTTCATTGCTGCGCCCACCTCCCCTCACTGCACAGAACTGCTGTGAGAATTAAAATAAGAGGTAGAACTGAAGAAACCACAGACTGCATCGATCAGCATCGAGAAACCCTTCAACGTCTGGAATGGTATCCAGCCCCCAGAAGGCAGTTAGTGTAGTGCTGGAAGGCACTGCACAGGCTGCCAGGGGAAACTGATCAACGACAGCTGGAGTAAACAGAGACGATTGACATGAAACACAATCTGCGGCCATGAGTAGGCTGACCACACCTCCTACTCGGAGGGAACAGCGAACCAACAAAGGAGCACTTGTGTAATGGA
>PVHP010049557.1:0-12104 GCA_004024765.1 Zapus hudsonius
CCCTTCATTCCATACTTAATTTGGTGTTAGTAAAATTGAGTACCTAATACAAAAACGGGGATTCCAGTACTTCTACTGTTAATTTGATCCACATAGTCATCTGTGTCATTTAATTTCCTACAAAGAAAGAAAAGGGAACACACACTGTCCTTCAGGGTTCTCAGCAGCGAACACTTATAACTAGGTGTTTCGTGCAGTAGAAATTGTTTGGCTTCTCAACGTTTTCTTCTTATCAATCTCCTACCCCTATGTCTACCCTTTAAGTTCTTTATGTAGGTGAAGCAATGCCTGCTAAAGTCTAGGAATAGGCTGGAGAGATGACTCAGCGGTTAAGGCACTTGCCTCCAGTGCCTAAGGCCCCCAGGTTCAATTCCCCAGGACCCACATAAGCCAGACCCACAAGGTGGTGGCCCTGGTACTCTCTCTTACTCTCTCTCTCTCTCTCTCTCTCTCTCTCTCTCTCTCTCTCTGCTTGAAAATGAATAAATAGGGCTGGAGAGATGGCTCAGCAGTTAAGGCACTTGCCTTCAGTGCCTAAGGCTCTGGGTTCAATTCCCCAGGACCCACATAAGCCAGACCCACAAGGTGGTGGCCCTGGTGCGCTCTCTCTCTCTCTCTTTCTCTCTCTCTCTCTGCTTGAAAATGAATAAATAAAATATTTAAAAAAATAAAGTCTAGGAATAGTTGAAATAGCAGATATTGGGGACTATTTAATAAGGGGTTGTTTTTTCTCTCTCTAAAGCCTTGGAAGACTTTTGCTTTTCTCCATGTCATTTGTTCACATGTGAATATTTTTCTTCTGATGTAGAAAAGGCAAGTCAGTATTGGAGACACCGGTCTCGGTCTCATTCCAGCAGTACTTTCGGTACAGGTTTGGGAGATGACAAGTCGGAAATCTCCGAGAGTTACCCTAGCTTGTCATGCTGCAGTGAGGTAACAAGACCGTCTGATGAAGGAGGTATCAAGCCACTGCCTCTTATGATTAACTCGGGTTCGACTGTCACACCAGAGTGTCTTTCCATAGCGTTCACCTTTGCATGAATGTCCAGCTTGGGTGTGTCTGACATTTGAATACTAAACTTAGAAATTAAGACTATTTTTCTTAAAACTACTAATTTGCATTCTTGCACATCATTTTTAAAACGTGTTTTCACGATTACCAATGCAAATGGATTTCTAGTGACAAAAGGGTCTTGGGCTTGTGCTACGGGAGGGTAGCAGGAGCTTCGTGCCACATCGCCGCTGGGCTCTGCATAGTTTGTGTCTGATTTTCATTAAGGAAAATAATCTCTCTTACGATAGCAGTTGAGTGGCTAAAAGGTCTGGGTCCGTGGGTTACTTAGGGGGTTGCAGCACGCATCAACTCCCTGTTCACCCACGGGGGCTGGGTGAGCAGCGGCTTGGAACAGCCGTGAGCCGAACGAGAGATGAGACTCTTGGGAGAACGCGGCAGTGGGCAGTTCTCATTTGATTGGATAGATAGCAGTTGCTTATATAGAGAAAAGTCAGAGGTATAAGCATAGGAAGCAAGATCTGTGAGCATCTCATGAGTTTGATTGGTAGGGGCCAGTATCCTTTGGATACCTAATTTGCATAGATAAATTGAGGGGCTACGTGACTCTATACATGGATACAGACATGGACAGAATGGTGATGTTAGCAGAGGAAATGTAACCTTGTTGTTTAGGTTTGTTTCTTGCAGCTGGATTAAGTTAGGCTTTGAACTGCTTGCTTATTTTATCGGACAGCTGTGGCCTGCCTGGGTGCTGGAGTTCTCAGGATTGCTAAGATTTACAGGGGCCCTCGGACTTTGCCTCAACTTCCTTATCAGAAGGAGACAGTCCCAGAAGCCTGCCAGACTCAGCAGAACCCTACTTCCTCCATGCCACATTAGCAGAGTACCAAAAAAAGGCAGCTATGCACTCGTATGGGTTTAAATACTGATATACATTTGAATCCCTTGTCAAAAAGAAATTAAGTGTCATACTTGGGAGGTGAGATTCTTTCTTAAATGGAAGAACACTGTTGATTGTTAATAATCGTCTTTGTCTTATATATACCCACCCTTTTTTCCTGCTGTGCTTTCTCTTTTTTTTCTTTTTTTTTTTTTTTGGTTTTTCGAGGTAGGGTCTCGCTCTAGCCCAGGCTGACCTGGAATTCACTCTGTAGTCTCAGGGTGGCCTTGAACTCACGGTGATCCTCCTACCTCTGCCTCCCAAGTGCTGGGATTACAGGCATGCGCCACCATGCCCGGCGCTTTCTCTTCTCTGTATCCAAGGGAGTGGATTATATCTGAATATATATGTCAGTGACATTCTTTAGGTTTCTAAACCGAAGCTGCTGCTAAAGCTGCTAAAATAGGCTAAGGTTCAGTGAGAAGAGAGGGCCAGAGCACGGTTGTCTGATCACTGCTAAGGGTGCGGGATTGCTGTCTCCCCCCCCTAAGGCAGTGTCCATAGAGTGCCTCCTTCCTTGGTGACCCCTTTACCTCACACGTGCACACTCCCCAAACCTCATCCCGTGCTCTCTGTGTACCGGCCAAGAGCTTGGATCTGGAATGCAACACCACAATGAGTGCAAGAGACATCCATCTTCCACAAGGGGCAAAGTGTTTGGTGGGGGACCCTGACATGAAGCAGATACTTGTGTGTGCAGTATTGATATGGGTTGCTGATAATTAATAATTGTAAGCAACATGGGGAGAGAGAGAGTTTTGGAATCCTCCCTTCCCCCTCCTCCTACTCCGAGTTCTTGTCCTCTAATGCCAAAGAATTGAACACAGGGACAGAATTAAAATTTAATTACACATTTATTTTAATTTCGTAGACTAGGAAAAGGGGAGTTGGATGGGGAAATTTCCCAGTCATCATGTGGGAAGTTACAGAGTTCTCCTGCCACCCATGTGGGGAGAGCACATGTTAAAGAGTTCAACAGAATTCATATTATTTATCTAAATAAGCAGCCCAAGAAAAGATAATAGAAAGCTCCCTTTATGAGACAGAGAGATTTATGAGAGAAGAAGTCTGGAGCTTTCCCCCCCTACCCCAGCTGGGGTAGGGGTACAGGCCTTACCTCACTGAGGCCTGGGTCAGCAGTCCTTCTACTCCATTGCCATGTGGGGGAAGAGGGGCCTACTTCCTCTAGGGAAGAGAATTTAAGTTCTTCCCAGGTGAGCCAGAGAGAGACAGCTGACTGGCTTATATTTGACCAATCAGTTTTAGCACCTAGGTTGTAGCTCTAACTAGACACCTCCCATTCAAGGGGAGAGGCTGGAAGGGGAGGGGTGGTCCCTGCAGACATCTGACCGTCACGGTATGTAACTATGAAAGGAGTCGGTGATAGGAGCAGATGGAACTTGTAACTTCAAGATAGATAATCAGGAAATCCCAGCTGGCCTTCAGGGAAGCCTTCCTCAGGGATAGAACCAAGCACTGCAGTGATTTATCATGGACACGTTCGGGGAGGGGGGGTGTGAAGGAGGCCATCAGTTCAGAGAAAGCTGCCCTGGAGATACATCCAGGTTGTGATCACGGTTGGTTCCATACAGACATGGAGAGTGTGGAAGCGCTACCTCGAAAAACCAAAAAAAAAAAAAAAAAAAGAAATAAGAAATCCTAAGGTTGGAGAGATGGTTCAGGTGTTAAAGGCCTTTCTTGCAAAGCCTTCTGGCCCGAGTTCAATTCCCCAGTACCTATGTAAAGCCAAATGCACAAAGTGGCACCCAAAGCGGAATTCATTTGCAGTGGTATTTTTTTTAACACTTGCCAGAAGGAAGATGAAGAAAAAGGGAAAAAGTTCAGAACTATTTGCAATGTTGTTTTCCAGATTTTCTTGATTTCTTTAAAATTCAGGTGGTTAAGATTTTATACGATATATCATATTCGTCATCTCCTTGCCTTGGAGGTAGCGTGTTTTCTAAAGCCACAATGCACACCAAGACACCTCATGTCACCTGGCTCTGATTTTAGGTCGATGACAGAGTGTAGAATTGATACAGAAGCAGGTAGCTACGTATAGGCATTCAGCAAGGGACAGAGGCCCCAGGAGAACACGGATTCCACCAGGCTGGAACCCAAGCCCGACCCAGGCTCATCCAAGAAAGCTGCCAGCAAATGTTGTGGTCAGCTTTCTAGTTGCTGTGCAGAAAGAACCCAAGCAAGAGCGGCTTCTGGAGGAATGGGTTTATTTGGCTTATGGACTCGAGGGGAGATTCCATCCTGGCAGGGAAAACGATGGCATGAGCAGAGGGCTGGACATCACCTCTGCCACAGCACTGTTTTATGGAGGAATGGGTTTATTATTAGGCTTACAGACTCGAGGGGAGACTCCACCCAGGCAGGGAAAACGATGGCATGAGCAGAGGGTGGACATCACCTCTGCCACAGCACTGCAAACAGCGGCAGGAAGGTGTGCCAAACACTGGCAAGGGGAAGCTGGCTTAGAACCCCATAAGCCCGCCCCTGACAACACAGCTTCATTGAGGTTGTAAAACCCAAACTTCCATCAGCTGAGGATTGATCTATCAGAACACATTCATTTGTTTGTGGGGGACACCTGGATCAAACCATGACAGTCCGCCCCTGGCCCCCACAAACTAATAATCATACATGATGTAAATACAATGCGTTCAGCTCAACTCTTAAGTCCCCACAGCTTTCAACTGAGCCATAATACCAAAAATAAACCCGTAATGGCACAGAACATTCACACTGCAAAACATGAGGCACAGCAAAAACAGATTGACCAATACGCCTTCCCAGCAGCGGCCTCCTGCTTCAACTTTTGCAGGCTTAGCACAGCTGTGGGTTGGCCCTTTCTCAGTCAGCTTCTTGAGCCCATCAGCCAATCAGGTTTCTCCCTTACACATCTCTGAAGGTGAGGCTCCTCTTAATTGGATGTCCCATCCTGGCACGTGTGTGTAAATTTCTCTTGCTTCTTGCCTCTCGGCCCTAGCTTCCTGGCTCCTTGGGAAGCTCATTGGCTCTTTTCCAATGTGAGAGGGATCTCGCTTTCCCCTCCCCTTTCCAAGGTAGTGTATTCAGTTACCAAAGGGCTTTCTTTTCATGTCTCTACTGTGATACTTTTTAATAATGGAAGTTTAAAAAAATATTTTATTTATTCATTTTCAAGCAGAGAGAGAGAGAGAGAGAGAGAGAGAGAGAGAGAGAGAGAGAGAGAGAGAGAGAGAGAGAGAGAGAAAGCACCAGGGCCACCACCTTGTGGGTCTGGCTCATATGGGTCCTGGGGAATTGAACCTGGGGCCTTAGGCACTGGAGGTGAGTGAGCCATCTCTCCAGCCCAATAATGGAAGTTTTTATTTTAAACTTCATCCGATTTTGTTTTGGTTCTTGAATATTTGAAACAACCTTTTTTGCCTTTGCTATTAGCTAAGTTTAGCTTGCTTTTCACTTGACACACACGTCTGGCCTCGGGTTGGACGGCTCCTCCTGATTCCTGTTGATTCTGCTCTGAGGTTTGCCTGTGGTTTGCTCCCTTCCTGTTACTGCTTTGTGTTTCCATGGTTTTCCTTCCCTCGAAGCTCTCGCTTGTGGCAAATGTTTCTGTGCCGTTGAGTTCTCGGTGTCTATGCTCTTCAGTCTGAATGTGAGTTCAGTTCGGTTGTAGGTGGTTCCAGGTTTTGGTTATTCTGCTGAGTGTCAAGTCAGAGAAGGTGATGGTGAACGAAAAACAGATGAGGGCTGGAGAGATGGCTCAGCGGTGAAGGCACTTGCCTCCAGTGCCTAAGGCCCCAGGTTCAATTTCCCAGGACCCACATAAGCCACACCCACAAGGTGGTGGCCCTGGTGCTCTCTCTCTCTCTCTCTCTCTGCTTGAAAATGAATAAATAAAAAAAGAAACAGATGAACGTCTCAAAACAGACATTTCAATTTTCCAATCTTGTGAACTTTTTCATTCTGCTGCCAAAGGATTTTATTGGGATGACCCGGTCCTCAGTGCCTTGGCTGACCAGAAGCAAGTGTGAGTTAGTTCTGGGGTGGGTAATCTAGCCTGGCAGAGACATGGGTAAAGCACTCTTCCATCTATGCATTTTCAAGAGATCAGTTTGTGAGAGGTTTCAGTATTTTGTGGAACTTCAACTTTTTGTCCCCACGGTGCCAAGAGAACATTGCAGCTGGGTATTTAATGGAGCTGTAGCTCCAACTGCTTGCCGTCTCTCCAGGCGCCTTAACCCTGGAGCCATCTCTCCAGCCCCAATGCAGGCTCTCCTGCCTGGGAAACCTGCTGGAACACAGAAATCAGGAAGGCACTGAGATGGAGAATTGATTCCCTTTAGAATTGACCATGAGAGCTTGGCAGGAAGACATGGCCTAGGAGAGAGGTTAGCACACTGGGAAATGGATACAGCTTGACACCTTGTGGGTCTAGGAGACGGGCGGAAGAAGGGCTCCCAGCAAATGCGGCATCACTGAGCTCTCTGGCAGAGACAGGGTAAGCTGGGATGCAAAAGCCCAGTGTGCTTTCCTTGGGTTTTATCTGGCAGTTTTTCTAGTGCTTTATAAGACCATTTACCCAGACTTGAAGTTGTTAGAGCTCTTTATTGGAAGTTTAATGCACCCTGGGAGCTTTTCTAAGATTTTGGTGCACATCAAATAAGTTTGGATTCTACACAAGAATGGGCTTCTTGGGTGTCAAGGAGACCTAAGAAGATCCTTGGGTGCTGGGGGCAGAGAAGTGTGGAGATGCACTGTGGATCTTTATTGCAAACCACAGTTTCTCCTTGTTGTATTTCCCTCGTGTGAGAAACCAAAACACCTTTCTTTCTAACATCTGCAGACTTAGACATTGGGTTCTAGTGGGCATTTCACATCTCATTTACCCTAATTCTTGGGCAAAAACTTTGGAAGCTTTATTATCTCTCTTCCTCTCGTGCTTCATATCTAATCTACCTATGGCTCTTTTCAAAATACGTTTCTCTGTAGATCTCAAATGTGGAGAGGATCACCGATTGTAGCAACAGGTTCCTGGTCTTTGTAATTTTATTTTTACCCACACTGGTATGATCACACCCACCTACGGAAGTGATCCTTTAAAAAGCTGAGCTTGACCTCATTATATCCTGGCTTCCAA
This sequence comes from Zapus hudsonius, assembly GCA_004024765.1. NCBI lineage: Eukaryota > Metazoa > Chordata > Mammalia > Rodentia > Dipodidae > Zapus > Zapus hudsonius. The sequence goes on from PVHP010049557.1 coordinate 7,090, forward strand.
AACGCCAAAGACTCTTGACCTCACTTAGGATAAAACCCAAAGTCCATAGCCTGTAAGGTCCTGCTTCATCTGGCCCTTGGTCCCGTCTTCATCTGCCTCTTCAGTCATTCAGCCCTCCTGGCCATTTCAGCCTGCCAGGCATCCTCCTGCCCAGGGCCTTTGTAAACACTCTTTCTCTCTCCCAGTGTTTCAGTGTTCTCTTCCTTCAGGCCTCTGCTTCAGCACTGCTAACCAGAGGGCTTCCTGCATACACACGCATTCTTCGCCTTCCCTCCCCTGCTTCACTCACTTCTCCACACCTCATTTCACTACCCGATGTTTTATCAATGGATTTGCATGTAGTCTTTGACTCTTCCAGAACACAGGTTCAAAGAGAACATGACATATTTGCTTTTTTACTATTTGTTTGACATCTTCTCTATAATTGTCATATGGATACAGATAACCAGTAAATACTGTTGAAGACACAACTCTGTTCAAATTAAAGTTCAACCTGAAATATAAAGAACCAGCTTCGCCACATGTGTTCAATCAATGTAAGTTGACATTAGTCTGTTAATATCAGGTTAAAGCCAATTTGAACTGAGGGCAATAATACTATTTATAGTTTTAAAAATGCATTAATCTAAGTTAGCTCACAGGAACATACTATTATAAGCTACGTTATTGTAAGTCTTAAGTCAGTTAATGACCTTTCAAAACCAAAAATATTAATAAATAATCCATCCTTACTACTTCTGCTCTCATTCCCTCTTAATCTAGTTTCTTCCCAAACCAAATTTTCCAAAGACAAAGGAAAGAAAGAAAAAAAAAAGAAGGAAAGAAAAATGCTTTTAGCCAGGTATTTTAAAACTGTGCTATTTCTCAGTGGTATTTGCAAAGTTTGTTAGTAGCTATGATGTTTCATGCCATCTTTTAAAAAATTGAGAAACAATTTATGTAGCCCAAGCTATCCCATAATGTTTGATCCTCCTGTCTAAGCCTCCTCAGGGCTGGGGTTACAGTAGGTCTGTGGCACGTTTGGCTAAAGTGGTATTTTAATACCAAGGAAGATTTGAAAAGTTGATGATTGATATACTGAATTTTAGCTGTGAAACTTGTAGGCAAATAAATTCCTATCTCTTTATAATGTAAAACCTAGTCAGTAGACCATCACATTCTATTTAACCACTAACCAGTGCTTATAGAATATAATAGCACACACATTATAAATTATTAGAAAATTTTAGTTATCCCCAAAGAAAAGTTTTAGGCTCCCAGTTGAATCTGTAGCCCCTCCAAAACCTCCTCATTCTCATTCTCAGTACAAATGGAATAAAGAAATTTCTGAGCTTTGTTTTCTGAGTGTGAAATTGAAATTGAGATCAAGCACTGGAGATCAGCACCGGTCAGAGGATACACATGTGTCTTTCATTGATCTGCCAAGAGTGAATCAAAGGATTCCCATACCTAGGATGAAGAAATATCCAACACAGAGTAAAATATTAAAACAATATTTCCTGTCAGGCTGAGATGGTTGGGAGAAGCAGAAAAGATATAAATGTGATCAAAATGTGTGTCAGATGAGACTACTTTGGAAAGACCTCATACATTTTAAAGTGTTTGCGTGTAAAGGAGAAACGGATATTCTTGTTTTAATATGGTCGAACATTAGCAATGGAAATAGTAGTTTTGAGTTTTATCACTAAAAATCAATGTCCAAGCTGGGTAATTAAGAGAATTTACATTTTTTTGCATATCTGCCTTATATATGAGACAGTAAGTTTGTCGTATTCCTGTAATTATAATTTTCCCTGCTTTGCTCTCACTTCAGCCTGGTGCCCCTGTCTTTCTGTCCAAGCTCTAGGCTGGTGGGTCCTGAAGATTGGAGCCTGTCTTGATGGAACCCTGGAGCCCTCAGCTGGAAAGTTACAGCTGGAGATCTGTTGACTTTCTGCATCTGGGTTAGTTGCCCAGGCTCCTGGTCATATGCTTCCTGCCTGTCTCTTGATTTTCCTCTTCTTACTGCTGAATCTTGAAGTCAGGACTGTTCAGACACTCTGACCCTTGGCTTTTTATTCTTTCTCTGTTGAGCAAAAGTTAATAAGTAACACAAGTTAGAGGGTCAGTGCCTTCTTCCCCAAGTGAATTCCTTCTGAAATACTCTGGGTCCGTGGGTTACTTAGGGGGTTGCAGCGCGCATCAACTCCCCGTTCACCCACGGGAGCTGGGTGAGCAGCGGCTTGGAACAGCTGTGAGTCGAACGAGAGATGAGACTCTTGGGAGAACGCGGCAGTGGGCAGTTCTCATTTTATTGTATAGATAGCAGTTGCTTATATAGAGAAAAGTCAGAGGTAGAAGCATAGGAAGCAAGATCTGTGAGAGAATGGTGATGTCAGCAGAGGAAATGAAACCTTGTTGTTTAGGTTTGTTATTTGCAGCTGGATTAAGTTAGGCTTTGAACTGCTTGCTTATCTTATCGGACAGCTGTGGCCTGCCTGTGGGCTGGAGTTCTCAAGATTGCTAAGATTTACAGGGGCCCTTGGACTTTGCCTCAATTTCCTTATCAGAAGGAGTCAGTCCCAGAAGCCTGCCAGACTCAGCAGAACCCTTCTTCCTCCATGCCACATTAGCAGAGTACCACAAAATACTGATTATTCTAAAAAGTGTTTTCACTATACCTATTAATGGTACATAATATTGCATTACATAAGGACATTTTCATACAAATACACATTGTATGCTAAGCATATTACCTCCATCTCCACCATTCTCGCCCTCCCGTTAGTTCCCTTTGATCCCGTAGACAATTTCTCTGTTACTTTCATGTCATTGATATGAAATCTAGGAGCAAGGGAGACAAAACATTTGGCATTTGTCTTTCTGAGACTGGGCTTTTTTTCTTACTGATTTGAGAGGCTTTGCAAGCAACTGCCTTTAACCTCTGAGGCATTTTTCCAGCCCACAGGTAATTTTCTTAATGTGTTTGTTTCCAGTTACATCTACTTTCTTGTAAGCCAGAATAACTGTTCTTTTTGTTGAAAATAAGTTAGACTGTGTATATTTACCACATTTTCTTTACCAATTCCTCTATTGTTGCACACCTAAATTGGTTCCATAATTTCACCTTTGCAGATCGGGCTGAAATGAACATAAATGTGCTATGGGATTAAGTGTGAATGCTGCCTGGAAGTCTTACATAAATACCCAGGAGTGCTATAGCTAGGTCATACGGTAATTTGTTTTATTTTATTTTTAGAATTTTTTTATTCTCCATAATGAGTTACACTATTCAGTGGGCAAACAATGAGTTGTTATCCCCAATTCCCCGCTGCCCTCCCCTCCCCACTCCGCTGGATAACCTCCTCCATGGGTCGTCTGGATCAGTCCTTGTGACAGGGGACCATGGATGGCCTAGTATTCAGCCAGGTTCTCCTGGCCCTAGTATGTTCTTACTGAGGGGTGCCATGCCTCTGGATAGTCTCCCCCAATACGGCTCTCACAATCTTTCCGCCCCCTCTTCCGCTCAGTTCCCTGAGTCGTGGTGGATGAGTATTAAGGCTGCTTTAAGGTTGTGAGCTTAGGGGTCTTTGTGTCAAAAATCATTGGTTTCTGTCTCACTGGCTTATCCTGTGTAGATTGAATGGCTGTGGCTATGGGTCTCTTGTTCATCCCGACATTCTCTGTGGGGTTCCATATGGATCCTCCATGGTATGACTGTGGTGGCTCCTCTCTTGCCAGAATCTCAGCTATCGGCCTACTGTCGGTTGGTAGGGTTAGATGGGCCCCAGCTCTCTCGCTGCATCCTGAAAAATACAAACACATTCTCCATCGAAGAGTGAGATCAGTGTAGGTTAACAAATATACATAATTTTGGATTACCAGGATTCGATTTTTAGTAGCCTCCCTATCAATTGGTCCCATAGTGCATCTTGTCTTGGGAGCCTAAGAGTACGGGATCCGGCGCCTATCGCCCTGAATCCCAAGTTCCAGACAAGGGGTCCCCCTCACTAAGTGGAAAATTGGCCAAATTTGAAAGCTGTTGATTGTCTCCCCCAGGCCCAGGCGCCTCCATTACACAAGTGCTCCTTTCTTGGTTCGCTGTTCTCTCCCAGTAGGAGGTGTTTATTTTTAGATTTTTTTTTTTTTATTTTTTGAGGTAGGGTCTCACTCTGGCCCAGGCTGACCTGGAATTCACTATGTAGTCTCGGGGGGCCTTGAACTCACGGTGATCCTCCTACTTCTGCCTCCCGAGTGCTGGGATTAAAGGCGTGCGCCACCACGCCCAGCTATTTTTAGATTTTTTTTAAAGGAAACGTCCTATGATTTTATAGTGGCTGGACTCTTTAACACTCCACCCCAGTGTATTACTTCCCTTTTGCCCACATCCTCACCAGCATTTGTTGGTTTTCTTAATGACATCCTCCCTGACTGGGATGAGATGGAGTCTAATATAGTTTTAATTTGCATTTCTCAGATGGCTAGTGGAGTTGAGCATTTCTTCCAATGTTTCTTGGTCACTTGCTTGACATATTTTGAGAGCCATCTGTTCATTATTTATTTCCTGACTGAGTTGCTTCATTTCTTGTTATTTAAGTTTGTGAGCTCCGTGTGTATTCTAGGTACTAATTCTTTATCAAGTGTATTGCGAGAAAAGATTTTTTCCCCCATTCTGTAGGCTGTTGCTTTACCCAGTTAACTGTTTTCTATGTTGCACAGGAACTTTTTTATTCTAATTAGGCCCAATTTATCCATTGTTGACATTATTTCCTGAATTTATTTGAGTCTTAAAAGAGGCTTGAGGGCTGGAGAGATGGCTCAGCGGTTAAGGCACTTGCCTCCAGTGCCTAAGGCCCCAGGTTCAATTCCCCAGGACCCACATAAGCCAGACTCACAAGGTGGTGACCCTGATTCTCTCTCTCTCTCTCTCTCTCTCTGCTTGAAAATGAATAAATAAAATATTTTTTTAAAAAAAGAGGCTTGAAAGGCAGGGAGTGAGAACAATGGAAAAACAGACATGAAAGTTGAAGGGAAAC
>PVHP010049558.1:0-12109 GCA_004024765.1 Zapus hudsonius
TGCAAACTCTGAAAAGGCCCAGGGCCCAGAGTGTTCTGAGAGTTACAAAGTTAACAATGACATAGTCGGAAGAGAGCATACTGGGTCCCAGTGCAGCCAGGAGCGACTGACCAAGAAGCTAGAAAGGTCTGCAGGTCAAGATCGTCAAACTCCTTTTAGAGTAGGCTCAGATGTGTAAATTTTCCCCATAAGCAATGGGGAGCCAAGAATGATTTTAAAGCAGGGCACGAGATGGTCAGATTTGCTCATTAGAAAGGTCCCCCTGGTAGCTGGGCAAGAAATGTCTTGGGAATGACAGGTAAATTAAGCACCTAGGAAAATCAGACCTAGTCCCCTGCAGGAGCATGGGTTGTCAACTCCTCTTAGTAGAGATCATCTTCAAAGCAGGCCCACCCTGCCCTACCTGGCACGATGGCCAGCAGTGGATCCAAGCCTGCTGTCTTTGTTTAAATTGACCCCAGTGGGTAGGGGACAGAGAGGAGGGAAATGGGGGCACCATCACAAAACTTGCTCATATAATGTATCTAATATTGATAATAAAGATATTTTTTTAAAAAATGAGTACTCCATCTATTGGTCTCTTGCTAAGCTATTTTCCATGAGCCTCTCCAGCTCCCACCTCCAGAAAAGATGACTTTTGCATCCCAGGCCCTGTCACTGGTCCCTCCTTACAGACAAAAAGGCAGAAGATGGCTCACACTATCTCCCAGAGCCTAAAGTTCCAGAAGGAGCTGACTCTTCCAAATGGATGAGTCTTTAAAAATAACCGAGCATGGCAAGTTTGCAGACACATCAGACAGACTGCTTTAAAAAAAAAAAATCTCTGTCATTGCCTATCATTTCAAATGATGCTGCCCTTTGACCCAGGAAGGGGTTCCAAATGCATAAATAGAGCAATAATCTCCAGCATCAATGTTTTGATAAAATGAAAGGGGAGGAATACATATTATAAACACCACCTCCGGGAAGCACCAGCAGAAGAAGTTATTAGACATTTTGTCACGAGCTTGGCAGGCAGCAGTGTCCACCCACCCGGCACGGAGTTCCTAATAAAGGCGGCATCTCAGAATTTGTCACTCGCGAATGCATAATTCACTAGTCAAAAAGCAGCGGTAATACATTGCATTTTCATAAGGGGTTCTGATGCTGTCTAATTTCCCTGAGCCTGGGGACGACAGGAGGCTGTGGTCACTGTGGAAGCCCCTTTATGCATTATGGATAGAGACTTTGAAATCCAAAGTGACAGCTCAGACTCCCACTCCCCATTGCCCCTCCCAAAACCTAGATCATGTGGAATGACCTAAAACTAGGGAATAGTTCTGCCCCCCCCCCAAAACCTGCATCCATTTGGTACCTAGAAGGGAGTATGAATGTGTAGGTGTGCATGTGTGCAAGTGTGTGTTAAGGTAAGGAAAGAAGGAAATAGTGTCCTGCGGTCTCACCAAGCATAATCAGCTTGGCCTATAGCTTGATAACCGAGTTTTGAGAAAGCACAAAGAATAAGCGGATAGTGCCCTATGCATACCAGCTATGTCTGTTGCAATCTCAAAAGTTTGACCCATATTACTTCTCTTCATCACAGAGGACAGAGTCTGTAGGCGCATGACGCCACTCAGCAGGGCAACTGGAAGGGAGGGATATAATGTGTCTTCTCCCAGCCCCTCACCAAGAATCAGAAGCAGAGTGAGAGACTGAAGCAAAGAGCCATGCGCTACACACCTGTAACCTCAGATGGGCAGGTGGAGGCATGTTGTAGTTGCCTTCTCGTTGCTGCCACAACACACCCAACCCAAAGCAGCTGATAGGAGGAAAGTCTTTTATTTTAGCTTACAATCTCGAGGGGAAGGTTCATGGTGGCAGGGGAAACCACGGCATGAGCAGAGGCTGACATCACCTCTGCCACAGCAGGTGGAAAATGGCAGCAGAAGAGAGAACCAATCTCTTGCAAGGGGAAGCTGGCTATAACACCCCAAAGCCTGCTACCAACAACACACCTCCTCAAGTGAGTCTTTACCTCCTAAATTGCTATCAGCTGTGGAAAAGGCATTAAAACACATGAGTTGAGGGATGGAGAGATGGCCCAGTGGTTAAGGCACTTGCCTGCAAAGCCTAATGTATCCATGGAATCCCAGTACCCATGTAAAGTCAGGTGCACAAAGTGGTGCATGCATCTGGAGTTCCTTTGCATCTGCTGAAGGCCCTGGTGCACCCATTCTCTCTGTCTCTTTTCTCTCTCTATCTCTCTGCTTGAAAATAAATAAAATATTTTTACAATTTTTTAAAAACACATGAGTTTATAGGGAACATCTGATTCAAACCACTACAAGGAAGAAGAGCCAGGAATTCAAGGTAAGCCTTGACTGCAGGAGATCATATCTCAAAAATGAGAGAGAGAGTCCACCATAGTCTCAACAGAGTATCCAAGTAGAATAGAGGAATCTTGGGCCCAGAAGCAAAAGGTCTCCCTCTAACTCCACCTCTCACAGTACAGAGAAACTGACAAAAATCACTTGGCCTTCCCTTAGTATGTCCAAACAAAAAGTGAGACATACCATATGCTGGAAAGCCCACAACAAGAGGAAGGAACAGACTGAAGTACTGGTCCTGCCTCTGACCCACTGCTACAGTGACCCACTAGAACCCCTGGGCTTTTCCCCATTCATGCACAGATGGCCCTGTTACCAGTGGTCTCTGGGCATTGGTAGGCTCTTGGTGTCTCATTCAAAGAATTGAAGAAGCATACACAGATCACAAAGCAGAAAGAAAATGTATTAGAAGGTAAAGCAAACGTGCCAAAAGGTAGGGTTATGCTGCAAAGGAGCAGTGGGGTCCTTGAGCTAAGTTTCCTAAGAGCAGCGGGTTACCATCTGGGGCTTTTTTATGAACTGTTAGAGAAGGAAGAATTGGTTACTAAGGGCAACCATTTCAGTGGTTCTCTGCTTTGATTGACAGATGAGTTCTATAAGTTTCTCTCCACTGTGTAAGTCCCTTCCCATGATGCATCTGATTTTAATGATATGTATACCTATTCATGCATAGTCTCCTTTCTTCAGAGGACACAGTTTGAATTCCTGCACATGTACCCAAAACCAGTTGAAGATGGAGGGCCCCTGTTTCCTGATCACAGATACATCTTAGTAGGTGTTTGGAACATGTTTGGAACAGAGGAGTAATGCACTTCCATTGTTTAAAGCAAGTATAGTCACAATTTGACGTAGGTAGGTGTACTAGGTTACCAATAAGTTGCTAAATGCATTGTTAGGAAAAGGGGTTTGTTTTCCGCCCAAGCTAAGTGGTGCCCCGAGTTACTGAGCCATTCCCTGTGCTTGCCTGCCTCAGCCCCAATGGTCAGTGTGAAGCACCATCCCTCTCCTAGGGCTAATGGCCCAGCCATTGCACTGCGCCGGATCCTAGCGTTTATGCAAAAGACACAGGGCTGAACTGCCTGGCTCTGAGTCCTAGCTCTGCTCAAGCATCACTAAGCTTCAATAATTCCATCACTAACATGGAAATATAAACATCACCCACCTGTCCTAGGGCACAGGTGTGGAAAGGAAGATGGCAAACAGTGTGTCACTGAGAGGGAGTGCAGAAAATGCTAGGCTGGTAGCTAGGCTGGCAAGGTCTCCCAACCCTGAAAAGCTATGGGCTTGACCAGGTTCCTGCTCCCAAATGCACTGCATCTCTGATCTCCTTCTTTGAGGACCAGTTGTCAATGGAAAAGATCACAAAAGCTAGAGCACAGCTAGGCTCCTAGCGGCTGGGTCCACACAACGACAAGTGGTCAGAAAAGGGAAAGTAACACTAGCAACATCTACTAAGAAGCTGAAGAATTGAAGTTGCAGCTCTCCTCACCACACTTTTCCTCTGCTCCGAGGGGAGCAATTCGCTTCTATTGATTAAAGTGAGTGCATGAGCAGTTTGAGACAGATCGGAATCCCAGCTTGCTTTGTTAGAAAAGGGGTATGGAGCTGGAGAGATGTCTCAGCGGTTCCTCTGCAACCCACATAAACAGCTGGGCATGACCACTCATGTCTGTAGCCCTAATCCCGTGGGGAACAGAGACGCAGCCAGAGCTCTTAAGAAAAACCAGCAAGCTCTGGATGGAGCCCATGTTCTGCTCCAGCCACTGGCCTTGCCACAGGTGAGTGCCTGGGGACCAGCTGCAGGGCACATACACATGCAGACACCATACACAAAGGGGTGGGGGTGATGTGTTTACCGACTGAGCAGGGTTCTAGGGTCTCAGCATCTCTTAACAGCTGGCTTCCAAACAGCCCTGGAAATAAAGCCTCCTGTCTTGGTAGAAATGTTGCCAGAATCCACATGTCAGCAAAGGGAAATCGCAGAACTTCTTTACTCATGACCACACAGAGACTCCTTATCACTGAGAGAGTGGGAGAGAGAGAAAGAGGAAAACGTGGAAAAGAATGCTAGAAAATGGTGCTCAATGATATTGGATGAAACCCTGGGGGTGGATTGGCTTGGTTGAGATTTAAAAAGAGAGAAGGGGTTGCTGGAGAGATGGCTCAGCAGTTAAGGCACTTGCCTACAAAGCCTAAGGGCCTGGGTTCAATTCCGCAATAACAATGTAAAGCCAGATTCACAAAGTGGCGCATACATCTGGGGTTTGCTTGCATCAGCTAGAGGCCCTTACTTGCCCATTCTCTCTCTCTCTCTCTCTCTCTCTCTCTCTCTCTCTCTCTCTCTCTCTCTCTCTCTCTCTCTCTCTCTCTCTCTCTCTCTCTCTCTCTCTCTCCAGTATCTATGGAAGGGCAAGTCTTTAAATCAAAACGACAGTGGTGGCCTGGATGAGATTTGATGTGCTGGTCTCTGCATCCCACCAAGACCGCCTCTTTCCTGCAGTGTCACCATAGATGTCAGATAGTGACATCCCTGCTGCCTCATCCAATCCACTTTGAGAGGGGATGTGACTCACATCACTTCAGCAGAGCTGTAGTTACTGAAGGACTGATCATTGGCCCGGCACACCTCATCCACAGCTCCACACACCATGTCTGAGGCAGTTAAAGGTTATCAGAGTGGTGTTATTGCCTTTTCTATGGATGGGTAATGCAGGGTGGGTTTCTTAAACTGAGACCCCCCCCCAGAAATAAGCTCTGAAAGGAGGGTTCAAGGCCAAGTAGTTAACTTAGGAAGAGATGCCAGGAATTAGCAGCTAGAAGAATGGAGGGTAAGGCAGAAAAGGGAAGGAGGCCTGCATGAATGTGCTGCTGAGTGGTTTGTGGATCTTTGAAGTTTTAGGAGGCCATAAAGAACAGGTATAACACAGCTGCTCACTCCAGGACGAACATGACTATAGCCACATTAAAATAGAGCAGCTGGGATGACCCACAAGAGACCCACGACCCTGGCAAGAGTGGGTCTACTAGCATTCCCTCCTGGGAAGAGAAGTGACATTTACCAGATGCTCACAAGACCTCTCCCCTCTCCCAAGTTACATAAGAGGTAAAGAGCTGACCAGGGTGGGACTCTTCAGTGGCCATGCTGGGCTCAGCTGCCTTAAGTCTCCCATACTCCTATACAGTAAACCATTGTTTCACCAAGCTGAATGTGGATAGGCTCTTTGCTTTATGGGTACCTGTTGGGCACTGCCTGTTGGCGCTGCTACTGAGGGCAAGGAGAACAAAGGGTTAAGGATGTATGAGTGAGGTGAAACCCTGATAATTCGGCATCCCCCCAGCTCTGTGGACCCCAGCCCTGAGACAGCAGACAGCCGACAGCTCGACTCGGCTCCCGCCACTTCTCTGTTTTCCCTCCGCCGGTGGCCCATGGCGCCCCTGGAGGAGAAAACAACAGGTACCCTCACTATAAGGGGTACATTTCCTTAGGTCTCCCTAGGAAACATCACTCAACAGCAGAACTGAGCATTGATTTATTTATCCAAAGGGCAAAGAAACAGGATATTTATGTTCTAGCCACCTTTTTTGATTAGTCTCTAGTAAGCTTTGGATAAAGCTAGATAAAGCCCTCCTCCAGAAAAAAAGATATCAAGTCTTTTTCCTTTGAACTGGGGAATGTGACCTTATATGGAAAGAAAAGGATTTTGCAGCCATAATCAAGTAATCTTTCTATGTGGAGATCATCCTAGGTTATCCAGGTGGACCCTACAATGTTCTCACAAGTATCTTTGTGTTGCAGTCAGCTTTCTAGTTGCTGCGCAAAAAGAACCCAAACAAAAGCGGCTTGTAGAAGAATAGGTTTATTTGGCTTACAGACTCGAGGGGAGACTCCATTCTGGCAGGGAAAACGATGGCATGAGCAGAGGGCTGGACATCACCTCTGCCAAAGCACTGCAAACAGCGGCAGGAAGGTGTGCCAAACACTGGCAAGGGGAAGCTGGCTTATAACCCCATAAGCCCACCCCCAACAACACAGCTCTAATGAGGTTCTAATTCCCAAATTGCCATCAGCTGAGGATGGATCAGAACACATTCAATTGTTTGTGGGGGACACCTGTATCAAACCATGACACTTTGTAAGAGGGAAACAGGGAAAGGTTACTATATTAGATGATATTAGATATATTATTAGGTATATACTAGAAGCTTAAACCCAAGGGAGCCAAAGAGTCAGAGTGCACAGGAAGGAGATAGCTGCTCTCATGAAGCCCGGCCTCCACAGCTTGCCAGGCCTGCCCCTGAAGGCTACCAGCCATGCTCCTGGGCTATGACTTTGAAGAAAGAGAATGTCAGCTGCTCCTATCATTGGCATTCCAGTTATTCATTAGCGTTATGCCAAAAGTGTTCCCTGGTCAAATAAGTTTAGATAAAGCAGAGTAAAGCAAATTTAAACTAGTTTACTCTTCAGGCAAGAAATACTGGGCAACTTTTCTCAATTTCTGTCATTCTAAGCTTCTTTTTTCATAACTACTCTTGGGATTTGTTTCTCAAAACATACCTGGGGCGAAGTGATGTGCAGATCTGATGGTAAACAGCAGGACCCAGGGAAAGGAGAGGCTACACAAAGGGCATAGATATACTTCCTGTCAGTATAGGTGGTATTTACAATGGTGTTGACCCTGACCTGGGCCCTTGTAGATTTCTCTTCCCTCTCCCACACCATGAAGAAGATACTATGGTCACAATTTTACAGGTGAGCAAACTGAGGCTCTGACAAATGACTGGGGTCTGAGCAGAAGCTCCAAGAAGTGAGACAAGGGAGTACATGAGGAGGGCCCAGGGGTAAGGTAGATTGCACTGATGAGTCAAAGCCTGGCCATGGGCTTCCACAAGCTGGGAATCAAGGACAAGAATGAGTTTGACATCCTGGGTACATGATGAAGAGTGTAGGGTCAGGGTTTGGGCCTTGGGGTGAAACCTGAGTCTGCCCACCTGAACATCTCCTGACTACCTTGGGCCAAATCTGCCTGAGCCAAAGGGATCACACTTACAGGGTTATATCTGGCACTGGGGACATCCCTGTCTCAGTTTCTGATTGACCAAACTCACCTCTGCTTCATCATCAAGGAGAGTCACATGAGCCACCAGGTACCAGATCGATGACTGGTGCATTGCTCTCTGGCCCCCCAAATTCCTAGCTGTGCAGAGAAGCTTACGTCACAGAACTCCTCCCAAACGCACTGCCCTTGACTCCCCCAGCCTTGAGTCAGCCAAATTGACCTGAGGCCAACATGAAGACTCTTTGTGACAGCCACTGCCATGGAAAGGGGTCACAGGATCTTCTAGCTAATGATGGACTTCATTAAAGATGCAGTGACCAGGTAAAAGTTAACTGCCTTAAATGTAGTCAGAAAAGGCAAGAATTCTCCAAGTCTGGTCCAGAGAGGATATCCTGGCTGGATTGGACTGAGGAAGCTGGGAATAATCAGAGATCCCTGTCATTAGCTGAGGTTGGAGAACCAGGTAATGGCAAGCCCTGGGCTGGTAGGAAAAGACTAACTCAAGGATGACAGGAGGCAGAGACCCCTACCGCCAGGAACCACGCTAAGCACGGTCCTCCTGCTCTAAGCATGATTCCTGCAGTACCACCAGCACCTCACCTAGGAGCTTATTGCCATCGGGAAGCTCAGCCCCACCCAAGACCTACTAAAAGGGAGTCTGCACTCCCACCTGATCCCCAGGTCTTCTGTGCACATGCTCCACTCTGAGCTTTTCTTTCATAGGAATTGGAGACAAGAGCCCAATGAAAAGGAGTTCTATATCTCTGCTTAGCATCACAGACCTTCAGAGGTGACAGGTGATCTTGAGCCCTTCCTCCTACCGGGGGCGTGCAGAGATCACTAGTGAGACACCTGAGGGTGTGACACCTTTCACCCCCAAAGGCTCAGGGGTCCTAACCAAAGACAGACTGGTTAGAAAATGGGCTCTCACATTACAGCTCCATTCTCTGCTCCAGCCCCCCTTGCCAGGCGTGTGGGCTTCTTGGCCCCCTGCCTCTGCCTGGCAAGAGCATGGGGGGCAATCCCCCCGCCCCAAACTTTTGTGTCTTTGTAGAATGTTCAGTGAAAAACTGCAGACTATGTAAATCAGAGATCATTAGAGGTTGGGTTTTTCCTTAAAGAATGGATTCAGCAAAACGCTGTTTTCTCCCCAGCTCTGGGTCTCTATTTAGGGGATTGGAGCTCTGTTTATTTATTTATTTATTTATTCATTAGCTGGGCCCACAGTCAAGGAGAAGGGAGCAGGGCTATTAATCTTTCCTGTCATCCATTCACAGATGTGGAGTTCACACCACAGCAAATGTGAAGTCAGCAGTACACAGCCACAAGGTGGAAATTTCTAGAGAAACAAGCTTAGAGGAATAAAAAAAATAAAATAAAAAGGGAATGGGGGGCTGGGTGGGGAAGAAGAAGATGCCAGGATGGAGTCCATTGAAAATAGGGTCTGTGCGTCTCTGGGTGTCTGCCTGTGTGTGCTCCTAATCTGGTTCTTAGCATTGGGGTATCATTGATATGTTAATAATCATTTTCTTTTCTCTTCATCCTAAAGAAATGCAGTTTGCAAACTGAACCTGACAATGTGTGTGTGTGTGTGTGTGTGTGTGTGGTATTTATAAAGGGATACACACACATTCTCTCTCTCTCTCTCTCTCTCTCTCTCTCTCTCTCTCTCTCTCTCTCTCTCCTTTCTCTTCTGCCTACTTGTGTCATCTACTAAATAGATTCTAGACCTCTCCTGGGAAAGGCGAGTTGAGTACACCCAGGCCAGAAGGCATGAGGTGTCCCCTTTGGGAATGATGTGACTGCCGGCCCTTGCCTCCGGTAGATGGCTCCATGCTGAACTGCAGTCACCATTCATTTAGCTAGAGAACAAACCTAGTGATATCACAGTGGCTCTCATACCTAGTCCTGACACAGGGGACCCCACTGTCCCATGTCCTTGAAGTTATTAGGAGGTAGATGGGGAAAATTAGCCTTCAAGCTTCCTATAGCTGGTATCTTCCAAAGCTTAGTGAATTTCATGAGTCCCAACATAAGCATGTCTACCATGCCAGAATTGGACTCTTTCCTGCCTGCCTCAGTTTCCCTCTTGTTCTTATCTTGCTTTGAGAGCTGACACTTTATCTCATTGCTAGTCTGTTCTTTCCCCAGCGGTGCCTGAAGTGGCCAGAGTTCTAGAATGCACCACTCTATTAGAGCATTCCAGAGACATAATGCTACTCCCTTTGTTCAGGCCATACTAACTGATCCCAGTCTAGTACAAATCTGACCTCATCTCTCACCTCAAGTCACTGCCATTCCCATGAGGAATCTCCATCTCCCCACCCCCAACTGTTCTGCTTTGTCAAAGTTCTGGCCTCACAACCACACCCGAGCATGGCCCCATTTCATGTTGGGAAGGCTGAGTTCACCCTGCCTAGAATGGGCCCACACAAGCTTGAGCAGCAGAAGGAGGCTGGCATCAGTAACTTCTCATCACAGTGTGAACTCCTCGGGGCCTAAAGATGACCTTTATCTATTTCTGCCTCTTGACACTTAGTGGGTTCTTGGTGAACTGTGTTAAACTGTGTTGAATCCCAGGTCAAAAGCACAGTTGAGAAAGCACTGGCTGCCTGGGGGCTGTGGTTAGGTTTGTGAAGAAAGTAATGTACAAGCAGCAATTCTTCTCTGGGTGAAGGAAAGGGGACGTACACTGGCTGAGCCTGTATTGAGCAGGATTCTGAGGCTGTGTGGACCCAGTGAGAAAGCATGATGGTCTCTTTGAGAGCCCACATTGGGTGTGAGAGGTCTAGGTGACACACATACCTCACATGAAACATGGAAGCAGCCACAATCACAGAGTTTTTTATGTATGATGATGGATTTGTAAATCACACTGGCCTCTGAAGAAGTAGGTCATGAGCAAGGAGAAGACCCAGAGCCAAAGCTGTCATAGTGATGACCCCAGTGGAAAGGCTGAGCACAGGCACAGGACAGTCTAGGACAGAACCATGTCAAGAACACATACCACAGAGATCACAAGTGACAGGACCAGGCCATGTGCATCCCGATGTTCTCACCAGAACCCACTCCCAGCACCAGAGAAGATAGCAGACACACTTATAACCTCTTTCTGGAACATTCCCACATCTATAATGTGACTTCTTAGCTGCCAAATCCTTGTTCACATTTGTAAAGCAGTATAAAACCAAGGCATAAAAGGAGTAAGAAAAGGACATGCACCTCATTACATTAGCAATAAGGCATAGCACACCCCTGTTAACAAATTCTAACTTCCTGGTAGCCATCAGGACATCAGCATATGGCTATCGCTACCCTACAGCCTCTTCTCTTGGCTTCCACCCACCCTACATTACACACACCAAGATAGAAAGCCCAGGCTATCTCTGAATCCCAGAGACTCCCAGCTTCCACCCATGTCTGTCTGTCTGCATCTCTCCTGCACCTTTGTCTGTCACGACACTCATCCTTTAGGTCTCAGGTTAGACACTGCCTCTTCCAAGGAGCTTTCCCTGATCTCACTCTACCCCCAAACCATGCACTAAACTCCTGTCATAGGATCACCATGTTATGGTGTCACTGCCTGTTTCTGTTTATCTTTTTTTCACAATAGACAGGGAAACCTGTTTCAGTAAAGCACCAATAACAAAGAGGTTAGGCATTGTCGTAGTCATCCACACGCCGCTGGGATGAATCTTCAAACCAGGCACAATTTTGGGGAGGAAAGTATTTATTGAAGTAACAGATCCAGGGGAAGTTAAGGAAAGGCTGTCCCCCCTTTCACAGATCCAAGCAGAGACAGAGGCCCAGCACCTCCAGAAGCAAGCAAGCACACTGTAACACTGTAACTCACATAACAACAGGATTTCCAGACTTGAGTTCCAGCTACTCTTTTGCATATGTATCCCTAGAATTTTGCATCCAGTTTAGAAATACCACATGGCCAGACCCAATTATAATGATAATTCACAATTATAATAAATTCTATTGGGGGACATCTATTCAAACTATCACAGGCATCACAGGTTTTTGTGTAGCAGACCCACTTGTTGAAGTCTAGCCTGTCCCAGCCAAGATCAGCTGAGCCAACCTGAAGACCCATGAGGAATAAATGCCATAACTTATGTCTGTTTGCCACCACCTTAGGGTGCTTTGTTACATAGCATTATTGTGACCAGAATTAAAATGATAAAGTGGTAAGCTTTTAAAGTGGTAAATCTCCGTGCTTGGTCTCCAGAGGCTAACCTACAAGCTCAGTAAAACACTTGGAGTACCTGCTCCCCCATGTTTCCCCAGCATAGCTTGCCCGTGGGAATTTGTAGTCATCCAAATGGGAAAGTTTGAAGAGTGAGAGGTCTTTAGCTGACTTTAACTTTCTGAATGCTTAAGCAGACTATGGAGCAGAAGCTTCCTGGTCATTGTGGCTTTAGGAAAGGGCCTAACACTGTGATGGTTAAGTTTTGTTGTCAACTTGACTCATTCAGTAAGCTTGGTGGATTTCTGAGGTTTCTTACAGGAAAGATTAACTAAAGGAAGAGGTCCCTCCTCCAGAGTGAGCCTTTTCCCAGAAGAGGGAAGGCAGCCCTCTCAGTAGGGGACAAGGGAAAGGTGGACCTTTCAGTAGGGGACAGGATGTAAGGAATCTCAAGGGGAAGGAAGTTCTTTCTCTTCCTCGCCCCCCCCCCC
>PVHP010049559.1:0-12157 GCA_004024765.1 Zapus hudsonius
ACAGAGGCATTCTGAGGTTGGAGACAAGATGGCCATATTCCCCAGGGCTTCAGCTCACCATAGACTCAAACTCCCTTTCTGCCAGAGATGGTGCTGCCTGACTCCCTGCGGAAATGAGATTCTGTTTGCAGTCAAAGTAATTTGAATTAATTTAGCAAGTGTCAGTTTTCCCCTGGAACTGGGTAGAATGTTATTCTAAAATTAGACTGACTAGTGAAACCTTCTCACAGGCTTCCCCCTCCTCCCTCCTTTACAGAAGATAATGCAATGTTCCCGCAGAGATGAACAGCCCTTTGAAATCACAGGCAAGTCCGCCCTGGGGACTTTGCTGGGGGAGAGACCTCATTTTGCAAGGGCTGCTGGTGGCCATGGGGTGCACTTGTCTCACCAGCACAGTAAGGGACAACGTTTGCAGACGCCCAGTCACCGCCCAGTGCTTCTGTGTGGCAGACTGGTCAGCAGCACTCACGGGTGTTTGATGAGGATGGCGGGAAGCCCCGCCCCTCATCAATGGCAGGAAAGAGATGCCAACCAAGGACACTTCATTGCCAAGGTCTGAGCTGAGTGGTTCTCTCTGGGGGACATGCCAGGGAGACCCTGATGGGAGACAGTGTCCTGGCATGGAAATGCCTCCTGCATCCCGGTGTGTGCCTCTGGGAACAGGACACAATGCTCACGGTCACTGTGTCCAGGACGGGGGTCACCAGCCCTTGAGGGGCCAGTCAT
The DNA here is from genome assembly GCA_004024765.1 of Zapus hudsonius. Classification (NCBI taxonomy): domain Eukaryota; kingdom Metazoa; phylum Chordata; class Mammalia; order Rodentia; family Dipodidae; genus Zapus; species Zapus hudsonius. The sequence goes on from PVHP010049559.1 coordinate 727, forward strand.
GTTAGGGTCCCTGAAAACAAGGGGAAATGAGTGTCAGGGGCCTTCCTGTTCCTCACCTGCTCCCCCCTCACCCCACGCTTCACTCTTCTTCCTGTCCTGCCCTCTTCTCTTCCCTTCTTCCTGCTTCTTCTTTTAAAGAATGTGTTCTTTTGATTTCTTCTTTCTTTATTTATCCTGTCAGTATTCCTTAGCGAAGAATAGTTGTAGTTAACTTCTTGTTGCTGGGACAACACACCTGCCCAAAAGCAGCCGATGGGAGGTGTTGCGGCCAACTTTCTAGTTGCTGCGCAGAAAGAACCCAAACAAAAGTGGCTTGTGGAGGAATGGGTTTATTTGGCTTACAGACTCGAGGGGAGACTCCATCCTGGCAGGGAAAATGATGGCATGAGCAAAAGGGTGGACATCGCCTCTGCCACAGCACTGGAAAAAGCAGCAGGAAGGTGTGCCAAATACTGGCAAGGGGAAGCTGGCTTATAACCCCCATAAGCCCGCCCCCGACAACACAGCTTCATCGAGGTTGTTAAACCCAAACTGCCATCAGCTGAGGATCGATCTATCAGAACACATTCATTTGTTTGTGGGGGACACCTGGATCAAACCATGACAGGAGGTAAAGATTTATTCTGGCTTACAGTCTCCAGGGGAAGCTTCCTGATACAGGGGCACATGTAGCACCAGCAGATGCTGGACATCATCTCCTTGTCACGGCAGGTGGAAAACAGCAGCAAGAGAGTGAGCTGAACTAACATTGGCAAGATAAGCGCTAGTCAACCTCAGGGTCCACCCACCAGCAACCCGCCTCCTCCAGCAAGTTTTATTTAACCTGATATAATTGAAAGTAATTATATCAGGTTAAAACTGCCATCAGCTAGGGTCCAAGCACAAAGAACACATGAGTTTATGAGAGACGATATTTGATTCAGACCACCATAATAGTTAACGAATATCATCCTGCTGGGGTATTTTTCTTGAAGAAAGTACTGATTTGTTCCAACATTATTTGTCAACAGAGATGTGTGTGTGTGTGTGTGTGTGTGTGTGTGTGTGTGAGAGAGAGAGAGAGAGAGAGAGAGAGAGAGAGAATAGAGAGAAAGAGAAGGAATATTGGTGTGCCAGGGTCTCTAGCCACTCTAAAAGCCACTTTGTGTATCTGGCTTATGTGGGTTCAAATTTGTAATCAAAATTGGGTTGTTAGGCTTTGCAGGGAAGTGCCTTAACCTCTGAGCCATATCTCCAGTGCCCCTCCACCCCCATCATCTCTTTCATCTGAGGACATATCCTCCACCTTCTGCTATGTCTGTGAGGGGCTCACACAGCAACACACCTCGATGTTGACACTTTCAGTGTAGCTGGTCCCAGTGGGTGTCAAATACACATTGGATTTTGAAGACTGTAAAAAAAAAATAAAAAGAAAACATCTGAAGGGCATTTATTTGGGTATAGGAGTTGGTACCGACTGTTCTTCTCTTGGTGGTATTCAAAAATATATCACCTTCTTTCAGGCTTTGAGGTTTCTCTTGACATGATTTTCAGCTATATCCAGTTAGATAAAAATATTACTATTAAAATTATTTTTACCCATTTCGCTTTACCTTTTCAAAACCACAGCTGAGCCTGGTGCAGTGGTTTACACCTGCAATCCCAGCACTCAGGAAGCTGAGGTAGGACAATCACTGTAAGTTTGAGGCTGGACTGGGCTACAGAATTAGTTCTAGGCAAGCCTGGGTTAGAGTGAAACCCTCCTCAAAAACAAACAAACAAACAAACAAACAAATAAACAAAAACCCCACAGCTGGGGCTGAAGAGACGAATGGTTCAGTTAGTGAAGTACTTTCCATGCAAGCATGAAGACCTGAGTCCAGATTCCCAGTGGGTACATACTTCATGTAAAAACTTGGTGTGCTGGCTCACCTATAACCCCAGCACCGGGGTCAGATGAAAACAGGGGATCTCTGGTGCTTGCTGCCTGCTAGTCTAGTCTAATTGGTGGGGTCCAAGTTCAGTTCAAGATCCTATCTCTAAAAATAGGGCAGACACCTGACATTGACCTCTGGCCTTCATAGCGTGCACACACATGTGTGCCACACACATGAACACACATACTCACATGCATACCACACACCACACATAAAATGCAAAGGAAGCAAATCCAAAATAAGAAAAGAATAAAAAAGACCCCAGCTATTAGAACATTTACTATTACCCAAATCAAGTCTGGTAACTCACTCCTGTAATCCTAACACTTGGGAAGCTGAGGCAGGAGGATCACTGTGAGTCTGAAGCTATCCTGATTTACAAAGGAAGATTCAGTCTCCAAAATTACAACCAATCCAACTAACCAAAATTAAAACAGCATCCATGAAAACAGCATTGCTTGCCTGGGTCACCTTGCTTTGCTACAGGACAGTAAGCCCTGTTCTACCTGTGTTCTGGCTCCTCCTAAAGTCCTTGTTGATTTAGGAATGCTTCCATATTACTGAGTGGCTGGTCCCTTGACAGGACCTTAAGGTGGATCAGCTAGCTTCTGGCTCTCTATTGCTCTTCTGCAGCCATTATTTATAGCATTTCCCTATTGGAGAACACTGTCATATCTCAATACTGCTGACAGCAACATTGTACGAAAGTAAACACATATGCCCATGCTCCTACCTCAAATTAGATGAAATAAGTTAAAACCTAACCACAGGCCCCCATGTTCTATTTACCATAGCCAGATACTGTTGGGTACTGAGTCAGTCATGGATCCCTGGCGCCCTGTGATCCTGTCTCACCGGTCAGCAGGAGACAGGCTCCCTGGGGAAAGATGAATGTGCAGCTGGAGCCTCACATACACTCGTACCTGGGAGATGTGTCCGAGCAAATCTCAAAACTTTATTTCGGCATCCAACCTTATATACAATCCAAGGCTGCGTTGTATCACAAGGGGGCTCAGCAGGCAGGAACAGAACCACAGAAACTCAACATGCAGGAGTAAAAGCTATTAGCACTTACAAACAGGATTTAGGGCTGTCAGCCATTCCCCCTGCCTCATGGGGGGAACAGGTGTGCTAGGATCAAAAGGCATGAGCTATCATGCTCTCATCCGGGTGCATATTATATTCTAAAACTTAGCTCACAGATATTCAGCCGGGCTGGGACCCAACAGATACCTTCCTAGCAAATAAACCAGTTATCTTAAAACCACATGCTATAAAATCAAGGAAGTTCTCTCTGGAGAGTCTGTATTATGTCAAACTCATTATTTGTGATACATACATAGGCTATTTATGATACATGTGTAAACCTAAGAATAAAAACACTATGGGTCAAGATTCAGTGCCTCAAGCCACACATGATGGCACGCACTTTTAATCCCAGCACTCAGGAGGCAGAGGTAGGAGGATAACCTGGAGTTCATAGTGAATTCCAAGTCAGCCTGGGCCAGAACAAGACCCTACCTCAAAAAACAAACAAACAAACAAACAAACAAACAAACAAACAAAAAGATTCAGTGCCACTGATTTCAGTTGGGGCAGAGAGTCCCTAGGTCCCCCACTGTTGTATGTCTAATGGAATGTTGTGAGTTTCTTTGTCTATGTTTTTGCCTACTCCCCTTCTAGGACTTGAACCCTGCGGCGCTGGCTGCAGCATTTCCCAAATAGTTCTCATTCCTGAAGCACATATCAGTGTATCAGACTCCCCTGCACATTGCAACTCTCTTGCTGGGGTTCAAAGCTTTTAAGCCACTCTGCACCTGCCTTTCTGACACAGAGTTAATTCCCAGCAGTTAAGCCATTAATCTCTTATCTGCTGTCTCCATATATTCTCTGCTGTTCTGTTTTCTTTGGAAGCTCTCGTGCCGACCACTTTATCAATCGGCATCATTATGTCAAAATCACATATAATGTCTGAGACTCTAGTTCTAACTCCTCTAAGTAAGATAAGCCCACACTCTCTTTCATGTTTAAATTTCTTTGATGATTAGCCTTTATAAACAATCCCCAGATATGCTCTTTCTAAGTTCCTTAGTTAGTTACCCACTCCTTGAACTTTTTACCTATAACCTTGACAAACAGATGTACTTTTCCTAATAAACGTCCAACTCTTCCTTCAGCTGTATACTTCTCCAGTCAGAGTTTGCCCTGTGAGGTTGTTTGCCTGAGATCATGCTCAAGGTCTTTTTCTCTTATAGGTGTCCATACTTTAGTAAATGTTGTATTTGTTGACCTTGTATATTCTACTATTTCCAAAACTTGTGTTGGGTCTGGGGTATATCTCAGTGGTTAAGCACTTGCCGAGCCTAGGTAATGCTCTGGATTTCATCATCAACACCATAAAATGAAAGCAAATAAGATCAATGGAATGGACCCCCTTCTTTTCTTATGACTCACATACAACCTACCCCCATAGTAGTCTCTACTTGCTTATTTTTATTGATAATTACAATGCATGAAAACACTGTACTTTGATCATATCCCTCTCCCATTGTCCTTACTCGACTGAATGCTCTCCTCTTTCAAAGTAGTCCTTCTTCTGTTAATTTTTTATTTTTATTTTTTTCCTAGGGAGTCATCCTTGCCCATGCTGACCTGGAACTTACTCTGTAGTCCCAGGCTGGGCTTGAACTCACAGTTAGCCTCCTACATCTGCCTCCTGAGTGCTGGGGTTAAAGGTGTGAGCCACCACGCCTGGCTGGCTTCTACTTCTGCTTTGACAGCTCATTCTTTTTGTTCTCCTCCATCATCGAGGTCACAGAATGGGGAGATACACACCTCCTGAAACACTGAGACTCTATCCAACCTCCACACCAACAACCCTGACAGGTGGAACAAGGCCTCTCTGAACAAATTGCTTTCCATTTTAGTCCTGACAAATAATGGGATGTTTTGTAAGAAACTGGGGATTCTTTTTTTTTTTCTTTTTCTTTTTTTGGTTTTTTGAGGTAAGGTCTCGCTCTAGCCCAGGCTGACCTGGAATTCACTAGGTAGTCTCAGGGTGGCCTTGAACCCATGGCAATCCTCCTACCTCTGCCTCCAGAGTGCTGGATTAAAGGCGTGCACCACCACGCCTGGCTTTTTAAAATTTACTTATTTTTAAATATTTTATTTATTTGAGAGAGAGCTAGAGAGTGAGCCTACCAGGAAATATGCATCTGGCTTTACGTGGATACTGGGGAATTGAACCCACGCTGACATACTCATGCCCTGTAGGCAAGCACCCTTAACTGCTGAGCAATCTCTCTACCCACAGAAATGGGGGATTCTTAACTGACCAGAGATGGTATGTATGGCCTCTTGAAAAACACCTTCTCCACTTTCACAAGAGGAACTCTCCCACTATGGAGGAAGCTCAGGAAGGCAGCATGTGAGCTCTTGGCCCCCTGGCTTCATTCTGCACATTTCCATCTCACCTAGCTGAATTCTACTGTTTACCACACCTGGAAAATGCAGCCCCTCACCCCAAAGGCAGAGTGGGAAGTTGTCTCTCCCTGGAGTGTCTAAGGTTCCTGAAATAATACTGATAGCATTCTGGGATGCTCTTATAATAGCTCTGGAAAACTCTATGAGTGATCTTTGCCTCTGAGGTTCCAAAATTACATAATTCTTCATGTTAGAAATATTTAAGTGTATATTATGCTCAAAAAAGAAAAAGAAAAGAAAACAAACGGAGTGCCCTCTGCAGAGTCACGAAGAACTCATCAAATGTTCCCAGCTTCACATTTTGTCATGCTGTCCTCTTTGGGATAAGTGTTAGAGAGGAGGTAGCCATCTGGTCCTTATGAGCATGACAGATAAAAACACTCTGCACACAGATATGGTGTCTTTCTAAACCACAAGAGAAGAATGTGGTCTTTCTCCTGCTTGATTAGAATGTTAAGATCTGGGCTTAGAGAAGGGAATGGAGGTGCCCTTTGTAATCCCAGCTCTTAGGAATTTGAAGCAGAAGGTTTGCTATGCAGCCTGGGAGCTACAGAGTGAGTTCCAGGTCAGTTGTAGTGACATAGCAAGACCCCGTCTCTAGAAAACAGAAAGATCTAGGCTTTTAGTGAAGCAATGGAAAGAGCTCTGAACATAAGAGCATGGATACTTTAAGACATTGACTCATCAAATCCGCAAATACCCAGAGTATTTGGCCTAGGATGCTACACTCAGTGAAATCTGTTCTCATAAGACTTACTAAAAATCATTTTGCCAGGTGTGGTGGTGCATGACCTTTAATCCCAGAATTTGGGAGGCCAAGTTAGGAGAATTGCTATGAGTTCAAAGTCAGCCTGAGACTACATAGTGAATTCCAGGTCAGCCTGGGCTAGACCCTAACTTGAAAATAAATCACTTCCAGTCTCTCTTCTTCTCTCATTCTCTGTCTTCTTTTCTCTCTTCCCCCTTTCTCCTGGGGGTCAAACTGAGGGCTTCCAGCCAAGGACTTCGTAACAGGGACATGCCCATTAGTTTTTCAAACATAAAAAATATTCCCAAATTTGTAAATCATAATGATGATCTGGTTATTTTACTTTTAAACCTTAATAACGTCTAGTCAGTTGTTGAAGCGTGTGTGTGAAAAGTTGATTTAATCTGAAAGCCTTTACTAACTAATTCACTAATTTTCTTATTTATTTATTATTTAATTTTGGAGACAGGCTGGCTTTGATCTCTTTATATAACCAAATATGATGACCTTGAACTTCTGACCTTCTTGCCTCTACCTCCCAAATGCTGAGATTACAGGCATATACCATTACACCTGATTTATGTACCAATGGAGGCACATCCCTAGCCCCATATCTTGGGGTTTCTAATGGGCTGGAAGTCTATGGCTTTGGATTTAAAACAAAGAATAATTTTAGTGAGCCATTATTATGTCAGCATAATTTGTTAGTTATCCTTAATCTGAAGCTTTAATTGTTGCAGAAAATTTGCTTGTGATTCGAACAAACTTCATTTTATGATGTTGGAGGTTGAATGCAGGACCTCTTGGGAAAAGCACATGGTCTACAACTGAACTGCACTCCCCTCCCCCATCTCTGGTCTCTGAAACAGTCATGACTCATGCCTTTAATCCCAGCACTCAGAAGGCTGAGGAAGGAGAATCATTGTGAGAGTCTGAAGCCAGCCTGGGCTTCAGAGTTAGCTCCAGGTAGGCCTGGGTTAGAATGAGAACCTGTCTCAAAAAAGAAAAGATAAGAACAGAAATGACAAGGGGTAGAGACTAATGGAGAAAAGTAACACGAATACATCTGTTCTGTCCTTTCTGTTCCGGTTCTCTCTAGTTCTGTCTGCTGTCTACATTCCTAATGCAGCTCCTGTCTCTCTCATTCTTTGCAACAAAATACTGTAATCTCTATGCCAGTTGCTTATTCATGCCCCACTTTCTCAGCTAACATCCCTCTTCTCTCATTTACTCAGTTTCCAGAAAGGAGTTTGTGCAGATGGTCTGAGATAAGCCCCTCAGGTGCCTCCTAGAATTTGATGCTATGGAGATTTTAAGTGTCTGATGTCTCTGCCTTGGTCAGAAAGAATTAGTAATCACTAGCCTGGCAGGAATTAGGCATACAGATTCAGAATTTAAAATCATACTCTGAACTGCACTGCAGGGAAAGGGCAGAATGCTTGCTGGAAGGTAAAAGCATGGAGCATATCATACAGATTTAACTGACATCACGGCTGAGATGAGAAGATCTGGAATTGTCCCTGGTGATTAACTTCTAGTCTTCCTTGTAAGGAGGGGAGAGGAATACCTTTACTAAAGGTATACCCTACTCTTAGGCAAACGACAGGAAGGCTTATCTTGTATCTTCTTCTTTTCAAGTTCAAGTTTCAGCTCAAAAAAAATCCTTGTGCCAACGTGGCACATTAAGGGTGACATCTTCTGGTTTACATTGATGATAGGGTAACAGTGAACAGTGAGAATCTAAAAAAACGCAGGCTGAAAACCGGTGATATTTGTATACAGCGTGGCAACAATGTTTGGTAAAACGTGACTCAGGAAACAGTCTATCTGTTCTAAGAGGAGAAACAGTAAAGAGGAATGTGAGTGTGTCTTTTGAAGGTTTTTCACAGAAAATTCAGTCGAGGTTAGCTCAGGCATGAAGCAGCCATTTGTAATCAGAGAGGCAGGAGGCTGGGATGATCACAGAGATCTGGAGCGTACTAAAGTAGAAGGCCAATGATTTCTGACCACCTCGAAGCTTCTCTCCAAAGTCCTTTAGGCTCTTTCTGTGCAGTCCAGGGTCTGTGGCAAAGACCAGATTAAGGGCATGGCTTTCCCACCCAAATATTTTGTTTTAGAGAGCCTTGGATAAAGAGAGAGGCCAGGGTTGAGCTCAGATACTAAGACATAGAGCAAGTTAAGGAAGTATGGCTGGGAGAGAGAATTGAGTCTGGCTGTTGGCACATAGAATGCACTAAAATATGCCAGAGCTTACTAAGAATTTAAGGACACTGTATTGACAGAAATGACAAGCTGTGAAATATATATATATATATATATATATTATATATATATAATATATATAATATATATATATATATATATATATTATATATATATATAATTTACTTTTTTTCAAGCCTCATAAGTTTGTAGCAAAGACAGATTTGTGTTAGGTAACTTTCCATAACTGCAACTAATTTATTGGATGAGCAATTGATAAAGAGACAAGTTCAATTTGGTCAGTTTCAGTACATGGTAGGTTGGCTCCGTTGCTCTCTTTGGGCCTGGGGCAAAGCAACACCCCATCATGGTGAAAGCTGGTGGTAGTGTGACAGTTAAATTATACTTTCAGGCAAGTTCCATAGATTCCATGTGCCTGACCCCCTCCTCGTGAGTGGGAGGTGTTTCTAGCTCGAGTTCAAACCTAGATTCTGAAACTAACTGGTCAGGTATGGACCAACCAGCTGTCTCTCTGACTTACCTGGCCCAGGTCATAAAAGTCACTGAAACAAAGTCCAGCCCTTTCTCACCCCATATGGCTTCCTAGAAGAAGGACCTCTGAATCTCCAGGGCCAGGGTAAGGTCCTCCCAGCCCCCCACCACAGCCTATGGCTATGGTGGAGGCTGGGATTCTATCCCACATGAAACTTTTTTTCTCACGATGGGTGGAGCCCTCTGTTACCTTTTCTTCTGCTTGTTTGGCTGAGCAGCACAGATTTTGTTAAAACCTCTCCCACGTGTTCTCTCCACACTGGTGGCTGGAGATCTCTGTAACTTCCCATTCTCTTTTGAATAAAGTCTCCCACTATACCTTATCCTCTGGTGATCTATAATTTTAATTCTTTAACTTTTTAGACAAGAATTCAGGTACTCCTTAAATTCTAAGGTGCATTGAAATTAGCTGGGTATTCTTTAAGTTCTAATCCTCAGCTCCCCTGTTACGTAGAGCAAAGGTGTTCACTTCATGTCTGGGAAGAAAGTAAGAGGAATAAACCAAGGCCCCACACACCCCTTCAAGTGCATGCCTGCATGGCCTAAAGATTTCACTAGGCCTTACCTCTGAAAGGTTTTTAAAAAATTATTATTATTATTATTATTATTATTATTATTATTATTTTGTGTGTGTGTGTGCACGTGAGTGTGTGTGATCCCAACAAATGCTGGATGCTTGCATCACTTTCTGGGTTCAGCTTTATGTGGGTGCTGTGGAATTGAACCTAAGTTGTCAGGTTTTGCAAGCAAGCACCTTGAACTGCTGACCCATCTCCCTAGCTCCTCTGAAGTGTTTTGCTATCTCCCAAGAATGCCATAATGGGGCACAATTATCACATGGACCTTTGAGATGTACCTAACACACAAACTCTAGTGCAGATTCCTGTAACAAAGACAATTTAAGAGTTGCTTAAGAAGCAAGTTCACCACTGAGTGCACTGCATGGTCATGGGAGGAAAATCCTCTTTGAGTGGTTTAGGGGCCTTCCTTACATGGTGTGTCCATAGGAGAAAATAAATTTTAGACACGCAACAAAGGAACAGGAATCCTAAGAAAACTGAGGAGGCATTTTTTACGGGAAGAAATTCTCCTTGTAGATTGTCTCTGAGCTGATCAACAAACCTTGTGAAGAACTCACAGCCAGTCTTTAGGTGGAAGAGGTAGGAAGACTCTTTTTCTTTTCTTTTTTGTAAAAATCTTTTTACTTGTTTATAGAGAAAGGGAGAGAATGAGAAAATGGGCACACTGGGGCCTCCTGTCACAGCAAATGAACTCCAGATGCATGTGCCACTCTGTGCATCTGGCTTTACATGGGTGCTGGGGAAGGGAACACGGGCTGTCAGGCTTTGCAGGCACGTGCATTCTAACTGCTGAGCCACTGAGCCATCTCTCCAGCCCTAGAAGATCCTTTTTCTTGGTGAATCTCTGTCCTGATTTCAGGCAAATACAATGCAGGGAGGAGCTCTATATTTAGACTGCCTATAGCTCACTAACACTTTGAAATTGAGGAGAAGCAGCCTTGTTTTTCCCCCTCGCTTGTTAAAGCTTATTATTATTTAACCTCAAACAAGTTCCATAGTAGGGCATGGCTTCTACCACCTGTGGCCCTGGTAGTTAAGAAAATATCTTCTACAATGCAATTCTGCTGAACATAAGCATTCATTGCTCTCTGGTTGTGGACACCATGTGACCAGTTCCACTTCAGGCTCCCCCCACTATGATGAACTGTAACCTTGAACTGTGAGTCGACATAAACCCTCCTCACTCACCTTGCTTCTCGTCAGGTATTTTTCACAGCAACAGGACAGTAACGAATACAGACACTGGGTGTGGAGAAATGGGGTCACTCTGTGAGAGCTCTGAGCACGTGGCGTGTGTGCCTGGCTTGTGAAAGAAATGGGGAGGGTTAGCTCTTTGGACTCGGAAGGTTCTGGCACTGACACCGTGTGTGTGTGTGTGTGTGTGTGTGTGTGTGTGTGTGTGTGTGTGTGTGTGTCTATGTGGTGTTTATGTGGTGTGTGTGTGTGGGGGGATTGGACAGTGAGAACAGAGATTTGATGACAGCATAGGTGAGATCATGAATGAATTAAAAGGACAACATTAGATAATATTTAAATTGTATTTACTATACCCATACTTATTTTTGAGGTATGGTCTCGCTCTAGCCCAGGCTGACCTGGAATTCACTATGTCGTCTGGCTGGCCTCAAATTCCTGGCGACCCTCTCTCTCACCTCTGCCTCCTGAGTGCTGGGATTAAAGGCATGTGCCACCATACCTGGATATACCATACATTTTATAGATATTTAACATTTATTAACTCATTTAACTTTTGTTGGACCCAGCCTGGCTGCATATCTGAGTTTTAATATGCATCCGGATGAGAGCATGGCTGCTCGTGCCTTTGTTCCTAGCACACCTGTGCCCCCAGGAGGCAGGGGGATGGCTGAAGGCCCTAAATCCTGTTTACAAGTGCTAATAGGTTTTACTCCTGCTGGCTGAGTTCCTGTGTTCCTATTTACTGAGCCCCC
>PVHP010049560.1:0-12196 GCA_004024765.1 Zapus hudsonius
GGGGATATGGAGGGGGAGTCACTTGATTCGAAGCCGAGGTCCCTAGGTTGTTTCCAAAGCGAGTCTGGAATAACAGGGGCCAGAAAGGAGGGTCCTAAGAGCCGGGTGCGGCCCTTGCAGAGGGCGGCCCTTCAGGGCGCACACAGCGTTGGCCTCGGGTGCCCGCTTCTTATTCCGCGCTGAGAAGTATGTGACCAATTTCATTCCCAGTTTCTGCAGCAGTACAATCATTACAAGTCCAACGTGGAGATTTTCAAGTTGCAGCCAAACAAGCCCAGCAAAGAGCTGGCAGAGCTGGTGATGTTTATGGCTCAGGTAAGAAGAAATTACTGAACAAAACGAAGGTTAGTGTCGCACACAATTTCCAGAATAGTTTTTCAATAAGACCCAAAACTGGAATGGAGACTTAGCTTTTCTGAAGCGCTCACAGAGCGTCTAAGTCTGTGTGTGTGGATCTAAGAGCGCGGCCTCCTCTTACAGATCGCTCACTGCTACCCGGAGTATCTCAGTGACTTCCCTCAGGAGCTGAAAGATCTTCTCTCCTGCAACCACAGTGTCCTGGACCCAGATCTCCGAATGGTAGGCGCCTTAGCTCAGTAAAATGCATGTGAGCACAACTTCTCAGACCAACATATCTTGCTGGGTTGCCCAGGCTGGCCTCGAACCTGCAACCCACCTTCCAAGTACTGGGATTATAGGCACAACCCACCCTGTCCAGTCCTAAGCAACTTTTTGAAGGCATAAGTCAGAGTAGATACCTCTCCCTTAAAATTCCTACTTCTCATACTTGCAATAAAATTTAAACCTTTTTTTGGCAGTACGGGGCCTTGTACATGCTAGGCGAGGACTCTGCCGCCCAGCCCTGCACTCATTCCTCATGGCTCTAAGTTACTGCTGTGGTCTGCTTCCCACCTGTGTTTCTGCTCTCCTCTCAGGTCTTTGTGGTTTTCTGCCATGTGAACCCTACCTAATGGGAGCTTGCCCTCCCAGCTGACCATCCTGACCCAACGTGCTTCCCATAGAATGGACTAAGGCCAGGCTGCAGACAGCACTGACTTTTCTCTGCCCTGTAAGGTCACAGACTATTCCAATCGAGGGTCTTGGGTTATCCTTGTTTTGTCTTGTGAAAACACTCCAGAGGCATTCTGAATTACTGATCTTGTGCCCTGCTCCTCAGCCTTGTAACAGTGTTTACTAGCTAGGTGTCCCGTCTCTCTGCTCCCCTATGTGAGCTCTCTGGTATGTATCCCAGGCTGGCCAGCCTCCTGTCACAGCCAGTGCAGCCAGAGGCTCCAGGGCTCGTCCAAGTCACATGGCCTCCACTTACAGTGTGTCTTGATTCTTTCTAAGACTCTCTGCAAAGCTCTGATCTTACTGCGGAACAAGAACCTCATCAACCCGTCAAGCTTACTGGAGCTGTTCTTTGAGCTTCTGCGTTGCCACGACAAGCTTCTGAGGAAGGTAAAGAACAGAATGTTTCCTTGTCTCCTTCTTCCTCGAGGAGACAGAAAAGCAGAGCTCAAAGTCCACTGAATGTTTTTGTCCTCCAAGGTAGGGTCTCTCTCTAGCCCAGGCTGACCTGGAATTCACTGTGTAGTCTCAGGCTGAACTCGAACTCAGGTGATTCTCCTACCTCAGCCTCCTCCCAAGTGCTGGGATTAAAGGTGTATGCCACCACGCCCAGCTTCCACTGAATTTTTGATACTTTATATCATTTGAAAACAGTTAAGAACAAGTTTTATGTGTGTTCATTTATGTGTAGGCACACTGTGTGCATGCATGCACACTGAGTCATCTCCAGCCCCTACCGTAAGAATAGTTTTAATAGGGAAAAAAACAATGCTTGCATGCAATACAGTATTAATAACATTTACTGATTGAGTACTTTGACCCCGACACTGAGCTTTTGAGCACATGTTTATTTACAGAGATCTGTGATAGGAAATATTAGGTTATCATTGCCTTCTTTCTTTACGGAAGACTAGGCTGAGCTAGAGAGAGAGAGCTTTCTGGGTGGGTGGGAGAACTGGAACAGAGCCTTCAGGAAGCACTGCACTGCCTGCTGGAACCAACCCACCCAGTCAAATCAACTTGTGTTGTTAGTGTTACTAACTTTTTTCCCATGGCTTTGTATTTACTTATATAAGACCCGGGGTTAGAAGTTAATGAGGCAGATTCAGAAAGAAGACTTTAAGCTGGGTGTGGTGGCGCACGCCTTTAATCCCAGCACTTGGGAGGCAGAGCTAGGAGGATCACTGTGAGTTGGAGGCCACCCTGAGACTACATAGTGAATTCCAGGTCAGCCTGGGCTAGAGTGAGACCCTGCCTCGATAAAACTAAAACAAAACAACAAAAAAGGTAGAAAGAAGAACTTAAATTTACATTCATTAACTTATTTTTTTCTGAATATTGAGACTTACTGCTATTTGACTTGAGCAATTGTGGACTAACAGTTGTCCATGGGAACATGTTTTGGGTACCAGTGTGTTTATACACTAGAATTGTAGTATTCAGTTAGATGCTTGATAAGTGAAACAAATGTTCCTTCAAAAAAAAAAATCTCTGTCTCATAAAGCAAAGGAGAGGTTTTTGTCTTCCAGAAGACAAAGTCTTCTCTGAAAGGTTTTCCTCTCTTACATAGGCGAAAAAAAAAAAAAAAAAAAAATCTCTATTGAGCTAGCATTCACATACAGTTTATTAAGGCTTGTTAGTTTATTTTTGGCAGTGGGATAACTGAGCCAGTTGTGTATCACTGAGCTACATGTCAGCCCTCACTTTTTGCAGACTGTATGGCTCAAGCTTGAGCTCTCTCCTGCCACCACCTCCAGGGTGCTGGGATTTTAGGCATCCACCACCGTATCTGGCCACTAGTTTCAGAATTGTTTAGCTAGCATGAAAATAAATTTTAACACTTTATTCATTCTTTTTGGTTTGTTTGTTTTGAGGTAGGGTCTCACTCTAGGCCAGGCTCACCTAAAGTTCAGTATGTAGTCTCAGGCTGGCCTCAGATTCATGGCGATCCTCCTACCTCGGCCTCCCGAGTGCGGGGGTTAAGCCCGTTCCACTGAGTCCTTCGTCCCTTCCCATTTCTTCCAGCTTTAGGTCATCGCCAAACCATCTTGTCCTTCGCAGAGTGTAAGTGGAGTCACACAGTGCAGCCTTTTGCTGTTAGCTAGTCCATTGTCTGGATGCACCACATTGGTTTCCCATTCATCTGCTCTTGAGCTGCTGTGAATACAAATGTGGAAATGGGTTTTAGTTCTGCTTGGACTTGCTGGGTCTTAGGGCAACTCCATATTTAACCTCGTGAGGATAACTTTACCTTCTGGCTGTTTTTGTGTGTTGACTTATTTTGGGTCCTTTTGATGATCAAATGAAAATTAGGAAAAGTTAAGTCGTCCTGGATATTTTGCATTTTTCTCTAAGTTTAGCAAGCTCAGACATGGCGGTTAGGGTTAATGAACGTGTTTTGTTTCTTTCCTCAGACGTTGTACACACACATTGTGACTGACATCAAGAATATAAACGCAAAGCACAAGAACAATAAAGTGAACACAGTGAGTTCCCATTGTCCGTGTCCCCGATGTCCCTGCAGCAGTGGGCAGCAGTGGTAAATCTAATCTCTCGTCTGAAGGTCCTGCAGAACTTCATGTACACCATGCTGAGAGACAGCAACGCGATTGCAGCCAAGATGTCTCTGGACGTGATGATCGAGCTCTACAGGAGAAACATCTGGTATAGAGGCCTGTGCCTTTCCTTTGTGGTTGACACAGACTTGCGCTCTCTAATAAACATCTCTCATAGATTTATTTCAGTTAGAAGTAAAAATCTGGAGGCAATCTGAATGACGAGTAAAATGTCAGCCATTTCTTGAATCTCTAACTTCAGAACAACTGGGAAACAAGCCTGCCGCTCCGAAATCAATTCATGCTGCCTGCCTACCTAAAATGCCATGTTTCGTACACTTGGTTAATTCAAGAGGCTTACTATGTAGCAGGCTGCCTCAGCCTCATGAGTGCTGGGATTGTAGGGTTACAAGCATGCACCTGGCTTTGTCTTTGATGTTTTCTTACTGACTTTGTTTTAAGTTTTACTAGAAAAGTAATAGTCATTGCAAGAGAACATTAGGAGAAACCAGAAAAGTTCTTTAAAGGATAGACGACAATCCAGCTGGGTCAGGTGGCTGCCAGAAGGATTCATTGTGCATTTTGTGCCATTTTCTGTGCCGTGAAATGCAGCAGAGCACAAGTGTACTTTAAAACTCTCCTTTTCTGTCCCAGGAATGATGCCAAAACTGTCAATGTGATCACAACTGCGTGTTTCTCCAAGGTCACCAAGGTGAGTCTCTGCAGGCAGCCTGGAGGCTTCTGCGGTGGAGGAGGTGGAAGGCTGCAGCTTAGCATCAGGGATGCTTCCTGGTTCCTGTGTGCTGCAGGGGAGTCGCACAGAACTGTCAGGTTACAGCATCACCTGGCGAATGGTAGCTGTTTACGTTTTCCATTACTCCTGACTGTTGTTCCGCAGGACTCTGGCAGGGTTGTAGGAAATCTCAGGGCTGTGGTTAGCGTCAGTTTCACTATAGGGAGCATAGAAAGTCTAGATGTCTGCCTGAAGGATCGCTGAAGCCTGGAAGTTTTTGTAGACTGATTTGATTGATTGACTTGGTGATGCTGGGGACGAGCCCAGGTGATCGGGCTTGCTGCTAAGGGTATGTTCTACCTCTGAGTTATAGCCTGGGTTCTGGTTAGATTTTTTTTTTTTTTCAATTACCTTTCTGTGGAGCAAATAACATTATGAAACCATTTTTAAATTATGAAAAAAGAGCAAGTATCCAACCACTCTGACTTTTTTCCGGTAGTTACTAGTTTGTATGCACATGTGAAGACCAGGGAGAAGTATTTGTCAGCTGGTTCAGTTCATGCTTCTGGTTGATCTCTAGATACTGGTTGCTGCTCTGACGTTCTTCCTTGGGAAAGATGAAGATGAGAAGCAGGACAGCGACTCAGAATCGGAGGTGCGCGCAGTCACAGACCCTGGGAGGTTGGGCAGCTCCTCGCTTTATGAGCGCTCTGAGTGCACATTGTAAAACCTTGAGCTCTTTGAGTTAAAAGGAGGTGCACATGTCACATCATTTGTCTTTTTTTTCTCCCGAGGCAGGGTCTCACTCTAGCTCAGGCTGACCTGGAACTCACTCTGTAGTCCCAGGCTGGCCTCCAATATCGTCCTCCTTCCTCGGCCTCCCAAGTGTTGGAATCAAAGGCGTGTGCCAGCACACCCGCAGCGTTTGTCCTTGTGTTCTGCCAGGTTGGAATTTTGTCCCATTTAGAATTGATTGCTTGGATTCATGCAGGAAGAGTGGTTAAAAAACAAAACAGATTCATTCAGCCTGGCTTCTGGTTCTGAAGCCATTCCTGTATTCTGATGTCATGAAAGTTTATAGTGGCAAAGAGAAGAGAGTAAGAATCGGCATCTTTAAAAGGAAAAGTTAGCTGGGCATGGGAGGCAGAGGTAGGAGGATTGCCATGAATTTGAGGCCAGCCTGGGCTAGAGTCAGACTATATCTCTAGAAATAACTAGATAGATTAAAAAAAAAAACAAGATTTGTGATGTGATAATAAACATTAAAAAGCCCTCCCCCTTTTAGCATGTCGATAACTGGGTGTGTAGAGTATGTTCTCATTCTAACTTCGATTACTAAAGGCGAGTGGAAGTTTCTTGACCTTGTATATCCTTGCTTCTCCACTCCTTTCACCCAGGAGATCGTCTGTGTGCATAGCATAGGCATTCTGCAGTGTGCTTTGTGTCAGTACGTCCATCTGCCTGTTCACTCCAGTCTCAATAACTGCGCGAATAATGATACAGCAGGAGGATCCCCCATTTACAAATACACTGTCAGCCTCAGATCAAAGGAAGCTTCCTTCGGTATATCATACCAAAAGGAAAAGTAAATGCTGAATCCAAGCATGAAGACCAACATTTCAGTGAAAGTCTTGTGTGTGCCTGATTTCATACACACGTGCAGATGGCGGCTGCATTTTGACAGTCATCAGCAATGGGAGTGAGCAGGGAGCACTAGAGCCAGAAGGGAGCCGGAAGGGTGTGGGTTGCTTTGTCAGATTTCCTGACTGCGGTGATTGCAGTGTTTCAAAGTGGCTTGTTCTCCAGGATGAAGGGCCCACAGCAAGAGACCTGCTCGTGCAGTATGCCACCGGGAAGAAGAGTGCCAAAAACAAGAAGAAGCTGGAGAAGGCAATGAAAGTGCTCAAGGTGAGATTTGTTCCGTGCGTCAGGATGTCTAGCATGTGTGCCGGCGCTCGCCTGGAGGCTCTGATTCCAAGGTGGACGTTAGAAATGTGTGAGACAAATTTATGAGTAGATAATTCAGCTCTTTCAAAGACTGATGTGAACAGATTCATTACCTTCACGTCCGCTTATTCTGATCACAGTGCGTTGTATGAGGGCGTCTCTGCTAAACAGAACAGAAGTGGGAAAAGGCTGAACTTCATAGTTCAGCAGTCATGAATTTGTTTCTCAGCTCTCAAGTTCCGTTCATTCTCTCTGGTGCTGACAGCTGGGTCATTGCCTTGATGTCCCTTTAGTCTTTAGTCCTTCCATTGAAAGGTTCTGGTAACAGTCTCGGGGCATCAGCACATCTGTGAATTCAGGGTGTGGGGCCTTAGATGACGTCACATTGAATTCTAGGAATTCGAGGGGCATCATTTCTGTACTTTACAGCCAGTGTTTTTCCTCTCCTTCTCGTTCAGAAACAAAAGAAGAAGAAGAAACCCGAGGTGTTTAACTTTTCAGCTATTCACTTGATTCATGATCCCCAAGGTACTGTCCTTATGATTCTCTCTGCTCAGTCCTCTGGGTCTGCATTTCCAAACCCTCAAGTCAGATCCCCTGCAAGTGGTCAGTGTGCAGCTTCTGGCTCAGGAGGGTGTGGTTGGCACCTGGGATGCTGCTTTTCCAAGAAGTTCAGGTAGCCTGCTGCTCTGGTCTACAGACCAGCCTCTCCAGAGCGAGCAGGTGAAGCAGCCACTGTAGAGAATCCTTCAGGAGAGCTTTGGGCTCCTGAGCAGTCTCACCTGTATGTGATCCTCATGACTCTGGCTGTGCTCTGCCCTGTGCCCGTGTGACAGAGAACTACACACGTCTCTGATCCTCCCCTTCACAGATTTTGCAGAGAAGCTTCTGAAGCAGCTGGAGGGCTCCAAGGAGAGGTTCGAGGTGAAGATGATGCTCATGAACCTCATCTCCAGACTGGTGGGAATTCACGAGGTTTGGACACATCAGCTCTCCTGGGTGTTAGAAGCTGTTAGGAAGGGGGACTCAGTTGTACTGCCGAGCCAGTTACACCGACAGTGAGTGGGAAATGCAGTCTCCCAGCTGGTATTAACGCTTGCCAGTTGTATGAATGTTAGTTGATACAGATATTTGGTTTGTAAGGAACGATTTTGTTTTTTAATGTTTCTGTTGTTATATTTTCAAGCTAGGGTCTCGCTCTAGCCCAGGTTAACCTGGAACTCACTCTGTAGCCCCAGGCTGGCCTTGAACTCACAGCAGTCCTCTTACCTCAGCTTCTGAGTGCTGGGACTGAAAGTGTGAGCCAACACACCTGGCTTGCTTGTGGTTTATCTGTTTGTTTCAGTACTGGAGATTGAACCTAGCTGGCACTTTACCACCAAGTTATATAATCCTAGACTCTCCCCTTTTTTAATAGTATTTTTATTAAGAGAAAAAGGCAGACAGAGTGAGTGGGTATGGGTGTGCCAGGGCTTCCTGCCACTGCAGAGAAACTCCAGATGCATGTGCCACTGTGCATCTGGCTTTACGTGGGTACTGGGGAATTGAACCCGGGTCATCGGGCTTTGTAAACAAGCGCCTTTAACTGCTGAGCCCTCTTCCCAGCCCCTCCTCACTTTATAAGTTTATGGCCAGCAGCATGTTCAACAATGCTCAGAGCAATGCCAACATTCTCACACCCCGGTTCCATCCTTAGTTACCACTTTTGAAAGAAAGGGAGGGGAGGGCTGGAGAGATGGCTCAGCGCTCTCTCTCTCTCTCTCTCTCTCTCTCTCTCTCTCTCTCTGCTTGAAAATGAATAAATAGAATATAAAAAAAAGAAAGGGAGGGTAGAAAGGAGGGAGGGAGGGAATGAGAAAAGTGAAAGGCTTGTTTATTAAAAATCAAGCAGTATAGACATAAGATTAAAGTGGAAAAACCTAGAGCGAAAACACTAGTACTTTTCTCAAGAAAACCCAGTCTAGAGTTTGGTGATGCACTTGTTTTCCTCCGAGGGCTATCTTTCCAGAATATGATTAGCTGGTCAGTTCATGTTACATTTGTGCAGTAATTTTATGTCAGACCTGAATTTGAACTTGATAGGAAAGCAGAAATGGTTAGTGATTTAAGCAAGGCTTGATGGAAATGATACTGGAGTGAGTCATAAAACCAAGTATAGATGAACCCTCATCTTCATAGTGAGTCAGACTTTCACTTCTCCTGCCCTGTTTTGTCCTGTGGGGGGAAAATCATTCCTATTTGTGGAACCCTGAAAGGCCTCAGTCCATCTCCAGAACTCACTCCTTGAAGCTCACTTTGACCATTTCCTTCATAACCAGACCCTTTTTACCTAAGTAGGTGCCAGAGAGGTCGTGTCTACTTGTTAAGTACAGAGTACAAAGTAATTCCTAAAGTGGACCAGTAGGCAGTAAAGTCAGGATTGTGGGTGTGGGGTGCTGTTGAGACTTGTGTTCTGCCCCTTGCTTTGCAGCTTCAGTATCACTGCTGCTCAGGCCCTTGTCCCCCTCTGGACGTAGCCATCTCCTCTGCTCATGCCCACTTCAGAAGTAGAAGAGGTTACCTTTTGGCTCCTTTCCCTGAATTACTCTACGCACACTTTCTTCTTCCCTCACATAGGAAGGTAGTGGCATAAGAAGGTTCCTCTCCACAGTCACATCATCCTGGGACCCGACTGTTTATTGAGACAAAAGTAAAAATCATTCCCAACGAGCTTAACCTGGTGATAAAGCTGCCTTATGGAAAAATGAAGTTTGATGCATGTGTTTCATAAATGCTAAATTTGGTGCATTCTCCTTCCACAGCTTTTCCTCTTCAACTTCTATCCCTTTGTTCAGAGATTTCTGCAGCCCCACCAGAGAGGTAAGCAGCCTGTGTCCTGTTCCATGATGGTCTCACCATTAGAGTAACTCTAGTCTGATGCGCTGCTAAAGACCATTGGAGTTAAGTGTGTTTTACACAGAGAACAAAAGATGGGACCTGTAGGCAAGAGGGTCAGGAGTTCAAAGCCAGTCTGGAGTACACAGGACCCTGTCTCAAAAAACAACGTGGAAGAGAAGCCCTGTGTTTTCTTTTAGTCAGCCGTGAATCACTTGTCTTGTTCATTAACCACAATAAACGAGTTAAAAAGCAGCAGCAAATCAGTTTATCAAAGCAAGTCTTTTTTACAGTATAAATGTCTATATAAGTGTATAATGTCAGAAACTCTAGAAGTTTGACTTTTTATTGTAACTGTGATAATGGGATTTTATCTTACTGATCTCATGGACTTTATATGTATTCTCAGTTAAACAACATGAAATTGGGATTTCCTTTTTTTTCAATTTTAACCAAAACAAAGGAAATTAACATTTATTGGTGATCAGGAACCAAGCATTCTGCTAATTGCTTTCTATACCTCACTGCAACAAACTGTTACATGAATCCTTTGAAGAAGAGAAAGAAAATAACCAAGGTCATGTCCAAGTAAATGGCAGGTCTGCCCAATTTGCCTTCTTTCTTTTCCCAAAGGCCTTGGGGGGGCTTGTTTTTCTTCCCTTTTTTCCCCCCTGAGACAGGGTCTTACTTTGTATCCTGTCCTCTTGCCTCAGCCTCTTAAATGCTAGGATGCCAGACTCAAAGGCCTTGTTCTTTATGAATACTATGCTCCCCTTCTGAAAAGAGCGCGTATCTATATAACTGTACATTTGTATTTTTGAGCAAGTGTTCCTTGTTTGTTTGGTTCGTCAGTTTTAGTCTTTTGAAACAGGGTCCTAGTCTGTATCCCAGGCTGGCCTCAAAGTCACAGTCCTCTTGCCTGTCCTACCTCACCTGGCCTTATGTAATGATTTAGTTGCTAGCACTGCGTTAAGACACACAAAATCCCACAGTGACCTCCCCTCATAGAGCTTACGTGAGAGAGAATGTCCAGGTGAAGTACTCGAAGAGAAAAGTGGTCAGGGCAAGTGCTCCAGGTAGAATAAGGAGTCATCCCATAGGTTGGGGTTGGGTGCTCCAGGTCGAGTAAGGGGTCATCCCACAGGTCAGGGTTGGGTGCTCTGGTCATGGCGTCAGCTGGGCAAATGTTCTAGTTGCCTAGTCCTGAGGCAGAGTGCAAAGTGTGCTCTTTGTTCTTGTGTTTCAGAAGTCACAAAGATCCTTCTGTTTGCTGCACAGGCTGCACATCACCTGGTCCCCCCAGAGGTGAGAACTCTTACCTGTGCTGGGCCTGCTCGTGTGTGCAGAGCAGTGCCAGTGTTAGAGAAATGTCACCATTTCTGCTGTCCCCTTTTGGTGAGCAGAGGTGACAATAACTCTTCAGGAGATGTACTCAAAAGTTCATTCCACAACCCATAGAAGGTGAACAAGCTGAGGATTCCCATTGGGTTTATTAACAAAAGTGATCCTATCGACAGTCCCCAAGTGTTAGGACTAGGGAAGGTCAAGAATAGCAGTCAGTGATCATTTTTCAAAGCTGGTAATTCCGTTCTTTGATTAAAAATGCTAGAGAAATGACTGTGGGTAAGAGCGCTTACCACACAGGCATGAGGCCCTACGACTGTCTCAGTTCAATCCCAGCAGCCATGAAACAAGCTGAGCACGGCTCCCCACACGTGGAACCCAGTCCTGTGGGCAGCAGACTCAAGACGGTCTCTGGGGCTCACTGATCACGGGTTCATTGAGACTGTTTCCAGGAACTGTGCCGAAGAATGAGAGGACACCAGATGTTCTCCTGGGGTGCATGCATCTGCATACTCATGTGCACATACTGTACACACCCCACACGCTACACACACCACATGCTACACACCCCTACATGCTATATACACTACAGCTACACACACCAAACACTACACACACGCACCACATGCTATATACACACACCACACGCTACACACATGCTGCACACACACCACATGCTGTATACACCCCACATGCTGCACACCCCACATGCTACAATATACACCATAATTGGGTTTTCAAAGCTTTTTCTTTTTTTGTCCTTATTGGAAAGGATGTTGGGGAATTTATGTAGTAATGAAACAGAAGTGAGGCTGTCGCTGGCGTAGTGGGTAAAGGCTTGTCTTGCGTGAGCTCAGTCCCCTCGAGCCCATGTCAAGGCAGACTTAGTGGCATAGACGCGTGCAGTGAATGAGAGGCAGAGGGTCCCCCAAGCCAGCTGCCCAAGATGTGCAGTAGCCGAGGTTCCCCTCTGACATGCACACACACGCACACACACACACACACACACACACACACACACACGCACAAAAGATTCTGAAAAATGATTTCTAAAGATTTTCAGTGATGTTAAAAGACAGTAGCTTATCTCAAGCATAACCCAGAAGACTGGCTTTGGGTGAGCATTTCTATCTCTGACTTTCTTGGTGTTCATGTCCAACTTCAAGCTCAAGGCGGAGGGAGGGCTGGTGCAGCGCTGACTCATCTGCTGTCCTGAGGGACTCCGATATCTCACCTGCTTTCTTCTGTCCCCTTGCAGATCATTCAGTCATTGCTCATGACTGTGGCCAACAATTTCGTTTCTGACAAGAACTCTGGGGAAGTCATGACAGTAGGGTATGTAGAACACACTTGGGAACAATAGACGTTTTAAGTACGAAGATGGACAATTATGGCTGCTGGGGTGGCCTCTAGAAAAGCTGTCCTTTAATGCAAATGATATGATACACAGCCGCCTTTATCCTTCCTATCTGACTGTGTGCTTGTGCTATGATTGGTGTGCCCAGCACTGGTCCCTAGTCCTCTGGCAGAGGAAGTGTCACAGCGTAACAGCCTGTAGGGACGCTTGGCTTGCCTCATATTCTCTACTCTCTGCTGTGCTGCAGGGTTAGAGACCTGAGCTGGAAAGCCCAGCTTGGATTTCCTTTTTTTTTTTTTTTTTTTTTTTTTTTTT
>PVHP010049561.1:0-12120 GCA_004024765.1 Zapus hudsonius
AGATGCGGTGCTCTTTCTCATCAGGTAAGAGTTCATGGCTCGCGTGTAGTTCCTTCTGTCTGGATGAAACAGCCTATTAGAAGCCTAGTAGCGTAGGGGACGCTGCCCTCGGTCCAAGTTCTGGGGAGCCATAGAGAGGCAGCGCCACACTGGCCACAAGGTGGTGCTTGTCTGCTTTCCGAGCGGAGGGACCTGGGCAAGTTAGCTGCTGGGATAATAACTACCGAATAGACAGGAGGTCGGATTCCCTGAGAAAAAAGGTAAGTCGTGATTCCATTCCACAATGAGAAACAGATGGAGTCCCATCAGAGCTGAGTGTTTGGAGCGTTTTCACTAGGGAGCAGGCTGGCGTCCCCAGCGCTTCTGCCCTCCCCAAGCCGGGCATCGTTCCCAGGGACTCCCGCCGGCCTAGCTGGGTTCCCGGTTCTTATTTCTCTTCATTCTGTTTCCACATCTTTACTGCGCTTGAAGTTCCTGGTTGCTATCTTCTTTCGGGACCCAAAGAAGTGTTTGATGTAATTCTTTTTAACCTATCTTTCTCTACCGATCTATGATTTAGGTGACATAGGAAAAACGATATTTAAGAAAATCCTTAAGATTGATCAAATGACTCTAAGCCCACAAGGCTGAAGGTGTTCCTCCGTTGAGAGGGTCTTGTCTTCAGACGAAGGCCAGGGCTCCGTCCCTGGCACTGCACAGGCTGGGTCTGGTGGGCGCCGGGGTGGAGGCAGGAGGAGCAGCCATCCTTGGCTACTCGGTGAGTCTGAGGCCCGTCGTCCGGGTACATGAAACTCCATCTGCAGAAAGAGTGGGAGCAGGGACACTGCTCAGTGGGTCGAGTCCTACGAAAGCATGAGGACCTGAACTCCCGTTTCCAGCGTCCAGGGAGAAAGCTGAGACTCCAGTCGAAGACGCATCTCAGCGCCGTGTAGCTGGATGACAGCTGAGGTTCGGTGAGAGAATCTGAGAAGCTACAGCAACTGAGGAAGGCACCTGACATAACCTCTGACTTGCACATGCGCACACACACACTCACATGCGCACGCACAGACACACATACACATACGCACGCACACATACATGCACACACACGTGCACACACACAGAAACATGCAATAAAAGATTAAGCTTGTAAGTTAGATTTGAGTGTTCCCATTAAAGGGCCGGAGAGATGGCTCCGTGGTTAAAGCACTTACTGCAAAGCCCAACAGCCCAGGTTCGAGTCCCTAGGACCCATGTAGCGCAGATGCACGAAGCTGCCCTAGTGTGCCGGTTCTCTGTCTCTCTCTGCTTGCAAATAAATAATAAAAAATAGTAATATATATTAATTTATAAAAGTTTGCATACAAACAAGGCTTCAGTCCCAGCACTTGGGAGGCAGAGGCAGGAGGATCACTGTGATTTGAGACCAGCCTGGTCTAGAGTGAGGCCCTCCCTGAAAAACAAACCAAAAATTGCAGATTTTCTTTCTATTTGACAATATTGGCAGAATTAGGGACCCCACATTCCTTCTTGACCACGGACAGTATGGTTTAGCTCTGAGTGGTAACAGCCCGTCTCCTCCTCCTTATCTGCTCCCCGGTTTCTTTCTCCTGAACTCTAAAGAAATAGCTCTAAAGTCATAGATACGTCATTCCTCTTATTCGACTACTCACATCTGATAAGCTTCAGAGCTCTTTTCCTCACGTGACTCTAATTAATAACACTAGATCACATAGTTTCCCCTTCTTCGTGGGTCCCGACACCAAGCTTGACTGGTCTGTGTTCCTGTGCATCCGTGCCTGTGGTGAGCTGGACTTTCCGGGCCAAGTGTCCTCCCAGCCTCCAGAGGCTGAGGCAGGAGGATCGTCATGGGGTGGAGGCCAGTTTGGGACTACAGAATGAGACCCTACCTTGGAAACAAACACAAACACAAAAAACAAAAACCGCCTGAGGCCGGGCGTGGTGGCATATGCCTTTAATCCCAGCACTTGGGAGGCAGAGGTAGGAGGATCGCCGTGAGTTCGAGGCCACCCTGAGACTACAGAGTGAATTCCAGGTCAGCCTGGGCTAGAGCGAGACCCTACCTCGAAAAAACAAACAAACAAAAAAACCACCTGAGGTCTACTTTGGAAATTTGGCCCAGCAAGAGATTAGAAATTATAATAAAATTAAACAACTATACTTAATTAAACTATAATTAAATATAATTATACAATTATAAATTACTGTAAAGTTATTTAAAACTTAGAAGTTGTCTGTGAAACTGTACATTCATTGTTTTCATCGCCTGTGTGACTGCTTAACCTTGTCGCGTGCTGCGACGGAGCCCCCCAAAGAGCAGTGTGTGGAGGCAAGCTTCATTCTGGCTTACAGACTCGAGGGGAAGCCCCATGATGGAGGGCAAAGGATGGCCTGAGCAGAGGCTGGACATCACCTCCTGGCCAACGTCAGGTGGACCACAGCTTCAGGAGAGTGTGCCAAACACTCGAAAGGGGAAGCTGCTAGAACCCATAAGCCCACCCCAGCAGCACAGCTCCATCAAGGTTCCAAAATTGCCAGCAGCTGGGGATCAAGCCTTCAGAGCATATTCGTTTTGGGGAACACCTGGATCAAACCATCATATCTGGGGATCTACCGTCACAGAAAGCAAAACTACTGTAGGTTTAAAATGTTCTCATTAAAAGTATGTGAGGCAATGCATTTGTTACAATAACCTTTTAAAATAGTTTATTTATTTGAGAGAGAGAGAGTTGGGTGGGCCAGGCCTCCTGCCACTACAAATGAACCCCAGATGCATAAGCCACTTTGGGCTTTACATGCGTACTGGGGAATTGAACCTGTGCCTTCGGGCTTTGGAACAAGAGCCTTTAACTGCTGAGCCATCTGCAGCCCACGTCCTTTCACTATGATTGTTTTTGTTATTAACACAGGCTCTTTCGAGCAGCCCTGCCGGCCTTAGTCCTGAGACCAACCTGGCCTCAGCCTCAGGGTGATCCTCTTGCCTCTTCCTTCTTGGTCCTGGGGTTACATGTGTGTGCTGCCATGCCTGCAATTAACCCTTAAATCCATGAAGAGTTCTTGTGGAAATATTATTTTAGGAAAGTGTGTAAGCAAACCACAGCTAGAAACTTAAAGACATTTTTTTTCATTTTGACAATGTTGGAAGAATTCCTTCTAGACCTGTGGACACCATAGACTTTATGTCCTGAAGGCCATTAGAAGCCTTCAGGACATAAAGCCTGCTGGATTTAAGGAGAGGAATCGTGGTCTGGACTCCTCCAGGCTGCTGAATTCCTATCACCTCCTCGTAAATTCACAAGCTCACAGGAGACTGCACCAGGAAAGGATGCAGTGATAAGGTTGTGCAGCATGTCATAAAGTGTGTTAAGGAATCCGAGGAATCCCACAGAATTTCTCAGAGTGAGACTCTTCCTGGGGATGTGAGTCTTGTCCCTCCCTCCACACAGCAGAACTGGGGAGAAACCAAAGGAATTCCCAAGTAGCCTTGGGACGCTCCCCAGATTGTACCTTCCACCCCAGGTTTTCATTACTTCCTTGCAGCTTAAAACATCATAGATGGTTTGACACATTCATAATGTAACAACCCATTTTCCTAGCCTGGATTCGAGGGAAGGGGGACTATTAACGCCTTATGGCTGGCCTTAGACCACAACACACATTTATATATGCTCCACAAAGGAAGCCAATTAAAACAGAATTCTGTCGTAATCCGTGTGTTAAAACTAACATTCTTACACAAGTCAGATGGCACCCTGCTGGCAGTACGTCGCCACGTCACCAGGGGTCGCTCGTCCCCTGGAAGGGGAACTGCACGCACTTGTGCCTGAGGTTGCATTTGGGGCCCAGCTGTCCAATTTGCTGATAAGTAGTTCTAACGCTGCTTAATTTTATCTCTGTATCTTGAAAAAAAAAAACAGTCCAGGGAGAATTACTTAAATAGTTGGACCGCACTATATGAAAATGCAGACTTTGCCTACACTTGATTTTTTTTGCGAGTTTATACAAATCCAATGTTTGCTGTGGGGCAAATGTGGACACCTGAGGACTAATCCCGGCCTCTGTACCTTCCAGGTCAACAGGGGCCAGCGCCTCTGGACAGGGTCACTGGATCCAGCCTCTGGTGAGGCTCCCTCTTGACCCCCCTCACCGCACGTGCCTGCGTCTGCCTCTGAGTTCTCAGATTCATGAGGTGCTGCTTTAGCCTCTGCAGGCGGCCTCTCCCGAGTCTTTGCGTTCGGTCTTCCTCGACATTCCTCCTTCTCACTGCTGGTCTTGAGCTCATTCTTTGTTCTTTTTTTAATCTGCCAGCAGAGATAGAAGAGAGCCGGGCAGAGAGAATGGGCCTCCAGCCGCTGCGGGGACTCAGATGCATGCCCCTCTTGGTGCATCTAGCTTTTATGTGGGCGCTGGGGACTCGAAGCCTGCTTGTTAGGCTTTGCAGGCAGGTGCCTCGGCCGCTGAGCATTCTCCCCAGCCCCTCGGTCTTTAGGCTCCGGCTTCGGTAGCATTGCTTTGAAAGACTTCCCTTCTGGGTGTGCTTAGAAGTCCCTCTCCGGCCTCCATTCTGCCCTCTTCACTTCTCGTCCCTGCTCTGAAAGGATGGCTCTAGGTCTTTCTGGCTGATCTTTGAGCTCTCAGCCGCTTCCTCGATGAGTCTGTTCAATAAATCAGTTAGAAGATAAAGTCACTAAGCTGGGCTACGTAATTCAGACAAATGTCATTTCACTGTGAAGATGCGTCACAGATTCGCGGTGTAGAAGAAAAGCAGAGAAAGGCCAGGCCTAAGGCTGGGTCGGGGCACAGCTAGATTTCACCGGGTGGCACTGACTGTGGCCGGGCCAGGGCTGCCAGAGGAGCCCCGAGCGCGAGTGTCACGTCCCCCAAGAACTTCATCCTGGGATTCACTTCGACGACAGACAACCTGGTTTTAGAAACAAATGCAGGTTCTTCCTTCAGCGCACACGTGCATGGCTCCTCCCTCGGCCATGGTTTTCTGCCCCAGAACAGCCCTGAGTCCTCTCTGCCGTCCCCATCCCTGTCCCTGTCCCGGGAGGCCTGCTTCTGGGAGATCACAGAATCCCAACTCCTCCTTCCTCTGCTGGCACTCTGATTCTACCTTCTTCTTTTTGCATTGGAAAAATTATTTTTTTCTTTTTCTTCTTTTTGGTTTTCGAGGTAGGGTCTCGCTCTAGCCCAGGCTGACCTGAATTTGCTCTGTAGTCTCAGGGTGGACTCCAACTCACAGTGACCTCTGCCTCCCAAATGCTGGAGAAATTAATTTTAATTAAAACTGAGTGCAACCTCTAAATTTGAATAGCTTAGGTAGATTGGCAACTCAGAAATGCAGTTCTTCCGAGTATCCAGACAGACCGTGTTGTTTCAAAGTAAAGTTAGAAGACGGAGTTAAGACTTGCTAACCTCTGCGCTGTGTTTCTGTGCACATTTTAAACCCAGAGTCTGATCCAAGCGAACACTCCTTCTGGAAACTTGTGACTTTGCCCAAGGTTGGCCTTATAGCTTTTGTCATCACCTCACTCAGCTCCTGCTTTGGTTTCCTGGATCCGACTCTGTCCCTCTTTGTTTTAGAAAAGGTAAGTAGCCTGACTGTCACAGAGTTCTGCTTTGGGCTGGTGGACATACCGCTGGCCCTTGGGTAGATAGACGCACCGGCATGGGGTGAAGATTTGATATCTGAGCTACCTTAGGGGGGGAAGGGGCGACCCTTCCTGGAAACACCCTCAGACACCTGCCTAATAAATTGTCATTTCAACGATCACAGTGGGGAGGGAGCTTGCTGAAGAAAAGGAAGGAGAGACAGACAGACAGACAGACTGGAGCTCGAAACCGGGCTGGATTATACAGTCCCTCAAGGCCCACTCCCCTGCAACCCACTTCCTCCAGCTAAGTCCCACCTCCAAAAGTCCCACAGCCTCCCACGTGTCATACGCAAGAGCCTGTAAGGGACATATTTACTTATTTATTTTTGCGATACTATTGAACACAGGGCCTCACGCAATCTAGGCAAATACCCTATTTCTGAGCTGTATCCTCAGCCATTGTTTTCCTTTTTATTTCTTTTTTTTTTTTTTTTTTTTTTTTTTTGAGACAAAGTCTCACTAAGTTGCCAAGACTGGCTTTCAGCCTTAGCCCCCGGCAGGCCTTGCAGGTGGCTTCCTTCTTCAGCTTCCTGAGTGGCTGAAATTACAGATTGAGCCCCAAGGCTCAATGGAGAGCGTTTTGTATCGAAACTGTAACAAATTCTGAAAGTTTGATGCCATAAAAATGTGTTTTTAGATTTTTTTTTAAATGAATGATGTAACAATTCACTAGTTATACTGAAGAATAGTTAATTATGCTGAATAATAGTTAATTGTTGAATAGTGAAATATACTGAAGAATAATTAATTTTACTGAAGAATTGGTATGCGTCCTGGGAGGCAAGGTTTTCCTAACTTTATTCACATTGCCTTAGTTTGAGGTATTAGAATTAAAATATCACAATAACCAGAAAAGTAACTCTCAAACATTTCTTTTTTTCTTTTTTTTGGTTTTTCGAGGCAGGGTCTCACTCTAGCCCAGGCTGACCTGGAATTCACTATGGAGTCTCAGGGTGGCCTTGAACTCACCGTGATCCTCCTACCTCTGCCTCCCAACTGCTGGGATTAAAGGAGTGTATCACCACACCCAGCTAAATTTAATTTTTAAATTAGTTTTTATTTAGTTTTTAAGGTATAGTGGGAGACTTTATTATTTAAGGGGACATGGGGAGTTACAGAGTTCTCCAGCCACAAGTGTGGGGAGAAAACGTGGAGAGTTTAACAGAATTTATACTGTTCAGCTAAACAAGCAGCAGAAGAAAAGATAACAGAGGGCTCCCAAGGTAAGGAAAAAGGTTCATGTGGGAAGAATCCGGAGCCTTCCCTCACCCCAGCCATTAGGCAGGGGTGGAGGAAGGCCATACCTTTCTAAGACCTGGAGCTTCAGAAGTCCTTCTTCTAGGACGCCATGTGGAAAAGAGAGCTTAAATTCGTTTTTATTGAGAATTTTAATACTTAACATAGTGTAATTGATCCATTACTCTCCGTTACCCTCTTCCCCAATTCCACTTCACTAACCCCTCCTCTTGCCAAGTAGTCCTTCCTCTGTTCCTATGTCTCCCAGCTCGGGGAGCATTGTGGACGAGGGGAAGAGCTGTGGGCACGATGGTCCTGAGTGACCCATGTTCATGTCCTCGTCCTGGACATCATGTCATCCATGAGATGTGCAAAACCCTGTGACCCGGAGGACCGAGACATGAGAAGTCTCTAAATAACTGTCATACATGTAAAATTTGTGAAACACTAGTTTACATAGCTGATACCCATGAAAGCTAAGTTATGTTTAATGGCAAATGTTACAAAACAAAACTTCTAATTTCTGCTTAGGATTTCTCCCTTAGCAGAAAAGGAGCCCATTTACAAAAGAAAGAAGTGCTTGAGAGGCTGTGATGACTGTCAATTGAGAAGAGCACCTGGGGGGGGGGTGGCTCTGAGGTATTTCCCGGGAGGACTGACTGGGGACGTGGCAGCTCCTCCCTCGGCTGGGCCAGGCTGGCATCAAAGGGGAACGAAGACTGGAGAGAAGGCTCAGTGGTGAAGCCACTTGCTTGCAAAGTCCGACAGCCTGGGTTGGATTCCCCAGCGCCCATGTGAAGCCTGACACACCCATCCCCCCCTCTCTCCCCCTCTCCCTTCTCTCTCCCCTCCCTTCCTCCCTCTCCTTCTCTGCTTGCAAATAAATGACTGAATGTTTGTTTAAAAGGGAAGAAGGAAAGAGACCATGAAGTGAGGGAGTTTCTGCTCCACCACACGCTCCCTGCATGGCGGACTGAAAGCCCTCAAACCAGGAGCCCGAAATAAATAATTTCTCCTTTAAGTTGCTCTTGGGGTTTTGATCATAGTTTTAGGAAGCTAATCAACACAAATGCTGGTGTTATTAGAGATTGTAATAAGAGCTTAAGAAATGGTAGGAAGAAAAGGTGTATTTTTTTTTAAGATATGGCCTAGGCATGTAATTTTAACACAGCTTTCCTTTTTCAGTTTAATTTACCGGCTGGATATGTAGGACTGGTCTTCCTGGGACTGGCACTGTCCTATGCCATCTCTTCACCACTCTTTGGCCTACTAAGTGATAAAATGCCCGTATGTACACGGACTTTATATTTGAGTTTCTCTTGCATATTTAGATCAGAAGTTTTCCAGATGTTCCTCCAGTGTTGGGATGTGGCTCAGTGGTAGAGCTCTTGCCTTGCATGTACGAGGCCCCGGGTTCAACCCCTAGCACTAGAAAGAGAGAAAGGAAGGAAGGGAGGGAGGGAGGGAGGGGGGAAGGAAAGGGAAGGAAAAGGAAGGAAGGAAGGAAGGAAGGAAAGAAAGCGAGCGAGCGGACAAGCAGTACCCGCCGGTCCTCCCTCCAGGGCACGAGAGCAGACACTTTCTGCTGGGCAGCGAGGTGGGTCTCCAGTCTCTCATCCTTAGCCCTCCTTCTGAGCAGACTCTTTCTTACTTACTCCAAATAGGAAAGAGGAATCTAATGCTAAAACTTTTGGAAAACTATTGAAGGAGACCTTTTTCTGAGATAGCCTTTTTAAAATATTTTATTTATCTATGGGGGGAGTGAATTGGCACACCAGGGCCTCCTGCAACTGCAAACCAACTCCAGATACACGTGACACTTTGTGCATCTGGCTTTATGTGGTGCTGGGGAATGAATCCTGGGTCGTTAGGCTTTGCAGGCACGTGCCTTAACCACTGAGCCATTCTCCAGCCTACGTGCATGCTCGTGCAGGTGTCCATGCACACACGCATGGATGCTGTCCTCTGACCTCTCCACACACGTGCATGCACGTGTGGGAGACAAGTAACAGGAGACAGTTTTTCTCACAGTTCTGGAGCCTGGAAGGTCAAGTCCCAGCTGATTGTGTCTAGTGAGAACGACTTTCTGCTTTGTAGCCACATATGGGGGAACGGTGCTTTGCGGGGCCGAGGGGCTGGGGGTTATTTTGTAAGGGTGTGAGTCCTAGTCACAGGGCTCCTCCTCAGGACCCTATCACCTCCCCAGTGCACACTTCAAGATCCCTTGAATTAATTAGGCACAAGGATGTAACATATAACACACACTCATCTCTAACAGTTCTTTTTAAATAATGTGATTATCAAAGGTATTAGAACAGTGGCAAATTCCTAATGGTGACTGCTCTTTTAAAAATTGTTTATTTATTTGAGAGAGAGAGAGAGAGAGGCGGAAAGAGAGAGAGAGAGAGAGAGGCGGAAAGAGAGAGTATGGGCATGCCGGGGCCTCTTGCCGCTGGAAAGGAACTTTCCACATGCACCACTTTGTGCCTTTGGCTTTACATGAACACTGGGGAATCGACCCTGGGTCGTCAGGCTTTGCAAACAAGTGCCTTTAACCACAGAGCCAGCTCTTCAGCCCCTGTGGACTACTTTTAAAATGTTCATATATTTCGAATAGTTCATAATATACAGAAATACTTTGATATACTCTCTTCCTAAGGAATCATTGTTTTGCTCGTTTTCCTATTTTCTCTCAGATGTAAAGTTCTGTTTTCTTCGATGCATTTGGGGCTTGGGAGTCTCATTATTCATGTGTTTTAATGATTTTTTAATTTTGTTAAATTATGGAGGGATTTTTCTTTAAGTTCCTTTGGACTCTCTGTTTTATCAGCACCTACGGAAATGGTTTCTTGTTTTTGGAAACTTAATCACAGCAGGATGCTACGTGCTCTTAGGACCTGTCCCTGTCTTGAACATTAAAAGGTAACTTTTATTATTCTATATATTGAGGCAAAATTATTAGGAATTATTATTTATTTATTCATTTATTTTTAGTTTTTAGAGGCAGGGAGAGTCTCACTCTAGCCCAGGCTGACCTGGAATTCACTCTGTAGTTTCAGGCTGGCCTCGAACTCATGTTGATCCTCCTATCTCTGCTTCCTGAGTGCTGGGATTAAAGGCATGTGCCACCATGCCAGGAAGAAATTATTTTTTTAATTATAATAATGTTGATATGACTTAGTATTTTAATGCTGATTATTTTAATAATGATTTTTGATGTAGGACTATATTGAGCTGTTTGACAGTGTATCAAGTTGGAGGCCAACCTGGGATCCATGAAACCCTGTCTGAGGTAATTAGGTAGTTTAGATAGATAGATAGATGATAGAGATAGATAGATAGATGATACATAGATAGATGATAGATAGATAGATGATAGATAGATAGATAGATAGATAGATAGATAGATAGGTAGGTAGATAGATGATAAAGAGACCCAAAGATCTCACAACACAAGGGTTAAATGAGATAGTATATATTAACTAACCGGTACATCACTCAACATTGAAAAAAATGTTATTTTCATGTCTAATCCTTTGCCCCTTCCTTCTTTACCATTGTTTAATTAACTGAATTTCCAGGCCAAAGGATTGAACAGACAGATCAGTATTGACATTTGAACCATTTTGAAAGGAATTTTTATTTGTGAGATGGCTGTTTGGTTCAGATCTGTGTAATTAGTGAGACAATGTTACCAGAATTGTTCCCTCCTCCCCTCGGCCCCACCCCCACGAGTGCAAGGAGCTGAAATGCATCTAATCAAGTCGCTGGGACGCTACTTCTCTGGGTGGTGGGGGGTCCTGCCCACCTTAGCTCTAAGTGCTGGACCTCTTGAAAGGCTAACGTTGTGTTTCCTTTGCAGAGAGCTCTGGCTTCTGGTGCTGGTCTTGGTTGTAAATGGCATCTCTGCTGGGATGAGCATCATCCCAACCTTCCCCGAGATCCTGAGCTGCGCACAGTAAGTCCTTTGTCCTCGTGATCCCCCACTGCGTGCCAGCGCTCCGACCAGAAGTGCCTCTGCCTCACAGTGGCAGCAGTGGGCATCAGTCTTCAGCTCTTCAGTGTGCAGGATGCTGGCTTTTCTTACATCATCACAAGACTCCACACACAAGGGAGGCTGGTGTCTCGCTGCACACCCACACCCACACCCAATGAGAATGTTCAGCAGGCCATCGCATATCCTAACATCTGAAGATTGCCTCGAAACTGTTTCCAGAACACCACTTGCGTCTTTAATGTGCCGTTTTCACAGTGGTGGGAACAAAACCCTGCTTCTGAAAGGGGAGAGTGACAGCTGACCAGGCCAGCCGGGCAGTGGCGCCAAGTGATCATTGTGAGGACAAGGCCCAGGCTCTGGCGGAGAGGGAGCTGGGGTTTGTGAGCCCACCAGTGTCCCTGCACACAGTGCTCCAGGACACTGAAGTGGAAAGATGCAACAAGGAAAATAGGCACATTAGAAAGACCAACACTTTAAACAAGGAGTTGGAAACCCCTTGTCTCTCCCCTTAGGCCCCTGAAACACCATCTTATCGTCTGGATCCACCTACAGGGTCCTATGTCAGCTTCTAGGACATCTCTCAGGAGGGAAAAAAGGAAACGACGGTCTTTGGATCTCTAGGGAGGGAGGGGAGGGGAGAAAGTCAGTTCGCAGAACTGGTGAGTTGGCTTCAGTCTCATCCTGGGTCTTCCACGCCTCTTCTCCGCGTGGTCCATCTCTCGAGGACTCCAGCCTGGCGGCACCTGCACCCCTTCTCTCTCCTGGTGGCTTCCCGTTAGTGGGTAGCTTCTCTCCTGCCGCCCCTCTTCACTTTCTGAAGCACTTCTCAGGCTCTCGCTTCCTAAAGCTGCTTTAAGACCTCAGCTTCATGGGACCGGTCCTTCCGCAGCTTCTAATTGCTTCCGAATTTCCTCCAGGGAAACATCCTTCTTTGGAGGGGAGAGGGGGAAGTCAGAGGCTGAGAATCAGGTCGAACGCCTGGCCTGAAGTCCGCTTTTCTAGTTCTTCCCCTGGGACAGCAGAGGAAGCCATGGGACTCAAGGCAAGAGGCGCAGGTGTGGGCTACCCAATGCTCCGGCAAGGAAAGCCCTCCTTGCCCAAACCGCCTGGCATTCTCCATGTTGGCTGTTTGGCCCAATGTTAAATCTCCATGAATTCATAGCATATAAACACTCAAGTCATGTTAGCAATAATGGAGGGCTGGAGAGATGGCTCAGCAGTTAATCA
>PVHP010049562.1:0-11781 GCA_004024765.1 Zapus hudsonius
CTGGAGCTAACAGTTGGTGGAGCTTGGAGAGCTGGCTTCATCTTGAACTTATCCATATGTTTGCACAGATGATGTGAGAGGAAAGGTGTGCACAGTCACATATGTGTGTGTGTGTGTTGGAGGGCCACATGTGAGTACGGTAACATGTGTCTGTATGTGTAACCATGCCAACGTGCTGCTATGCCCGTGTTCTGGAGTGAGCAGGTTGTGCTTCATGCTGACAGTACTCACAGGTTTCTCAAATGCCCTTTAGGTCTTTTTACCTGAAACCTTTTCAGCATCTGTGGTGGCAGATGTGGCTTTCTCTGTTTTCCAGCTGACCAGCCCAGTATCTCCTGTTCCCAAGTGGAAGACGAGGCTCTCGTGTCTCTCTTTATGGGTCAAGAGTAAAATCATGGTACTGGGAAAGAACTTTTACTTGACATGTCTGTGAGCCCAGATGGTCCTGGGTAAGAACTTTTATCTGACATGTCTGTGATCTCAGATAGTCCTGCTAATGAACTGCTTACCTGACATGTCTGTGAGCCCAGATGAATCTGGGAAAGAACAATTTACCTGACATGTCTGTAAGCCCAGATAATCCTAGAAATGAACCACTTACCTGACATGTCTGTGATCCCAGACGGTCCTGGGAAAGAACCATTTACCTGACATGGCTGTGAGCCCAGATGGCTTGAAGGTAATAGCACCTGAGTTTGAAGTGTTTACAGACAGGTAAAGAAATTTCCCCTTTTCCCCAAAGCCACAAAACTAATAATAGTAGGCACACAAATAGCATAAATCTAGAGTCTGTTCTTCACCACCTCTGTACTTAGCTGTCACCTACTCACATTGGGTTCCAGCTTGAAGGTCAGTCTCCCTTGGAGAGTTCGCTGACCTTCAGTTTCTACCCCTGTGGTTCTTTCATCACCTATGTCCATTCTGCCCTTCAAGCACATCTCACAGTATGGACAGGAAGCAGTAGGGAAGAGGCAGAAAGGACCTTTCCTTATTTGGTTGGGCAGTGTACCCACAGGGTTGTACATTGAGCTGTAAGGTTAAATGTATTATGTTTATTGCCTGTAGTTACAATGCAAATAGAGTTGATTTGGGAACTTCCTCCCCAGCCCTTAGTAAGTCTCTTT
Organism: Zapus hudsonius; assembly: GCA_004024765.1. Taxonomy (NCBI): domain Eukaryota; kingdom Metazoa; phylum Chordata; class Mammalia; order Rodentia; family Dipodidae; genus Zapus; species Zapus hudsonius. The sequence continues at coordinate 1,125 of PVHP010049562.1, forward strand.
GGTTGACACTCCTGCAACAGAATAAAGCTGGAGCTCAGGTTGAAATGCTGGCTCTTTCAGAACCATGGACAGAGGCTTCCCATGATGCTGGCCTGAAGGCTTTCTGCATAGCTCAGGCCCAAAGCTGTTTCCTTCTGGCTTCTGGAATTGAGACATGTGGGAAGCCAGGTCATGACAGGACACTGGGAGCGCTGGCATCTACACAGTGGATCTAGAACAGCACAGGTTTACCAACATCCAGAGCATGTCATTAGGCCATGGTGGCCAGTGTGCTGAGGAAGGATGAGAAAAATCTGGGTCTCGTCTTGACCATGTGCTCAGGTCATGACCTTCAGTAAGTCAGTCCATCATTTGTACCTCAGTTTCTTCATCTTTCTAATGAGCATGCTGCACCTGGTGACCTCAAATAATCCTTAAAGGTTTCAACCCCCAGAATATAAGGACTTCATATCTTCCAGATAACAAGGTGTGTTGGGTTTCCCCATCATTTCAAAGGTAGCTTAGCTTTGAAAACCAGAATTTCCTGGTGATTTATTCTGCCTACGTCATTTAGAACTAAGGATAAATTCTCCCCCACTTGACTATGCACACCCTTGAACCACTCTGGTGCCCACAGAGGAGGCCTGGAACAGCCGTGGACAAGGGAGCAATAGTGCTCCACCCTGATAAGCATGTCAAAGCTTTGGTATCTGATGGAAACAAATGCTCCCACCATTCTCCCTCCATGGAGGTTGAGAACTTCATCAATAAATGAGAGTCACGTGTTGGACTGAATATTTACCTGACTGTATCAGTTACTGTGTTCATTGCTGGGACACAATACTCAAGCAGAACCAGCTCTGGGAAGGAAAGAGTTTATGTCAGCTTCCAGTTCCATAGGATAGAGTCCATCATGGTGCTGGAAGCATAGCAGGAGCAGGCAACAGGCGTCACATTGTCACATCAGCTGGAAGGAAGTAGAGAGCAAGAGAAAGAGAGGCTGGGCTGTAACACTTGAAGACCCCACACAAGGGACATACTTTCTCTGGCTACACTTTCTAGTATATCCACAACCTCCCCTAAATGCACCAAGTTGCTAGGATCAAGTGTTCAAATACATAAACCTATGGGGTGGGGATTAATACATTCAAACAACCACACCAAGTGAAGGGTCATTTACAGCCAAGGTGAGTGATAGCAACACCTCTTCCCCATCCTAGTGAGTGTACCCATTCTTTTGCAGACAGGACAATGAACTACTCATAAGTTTCCACTAAAGTTTTCTGATTGATCTATCAGCCTCTTACTCTGATATGCATTATAACCATTATTAGAACATGAATTCTTTCTTTCTTTCTTTCTTTCTTTCTTTCTTTCTTTCTTTCTTTCTTTCTTTCTTTCTTTCTTTCTTTGAGAGAGAGAGAAAGAGAGAGAGAGGAGGCAGACACAGAGAGAATGGGTGTACCAGGGCCTCCAGCCACTGAAAATGAAGTCCAGACACGTGCACCACCTTGTGCATCTGGCTTTATGTGGGTACTGGGGAATTGAACTTGGGTCCTTCTGCTTAGCAGGTAAATGCTTTAACTGCTAAGCCATCTCTCCAGCCCAGAACGTGGGTTCTTAACTGTTTTGTTCACTAATGTAAGACTTACACTTCCTTTTCTCATCAATGTAATGAGAACCTGTGGACCATATTCCTTGTGTGGTCTGGCTGCCTGGGCCGTTTCTTCATCTGCTCCATCCTTGACTAAGTGTCTCCTCCTTTACCCAGTCAGTGGTATCAGTGCCCTGGGATCTTCAGCCCCTGACAGAGTACATCACACAGAAAAGCAGCAACTCCCCCTGAAGCTGTTGCTCCCACTGCTAGACTACCAGATGGGGGATGCTCAGGGGTAAAGCCCTTACTTGCAACTCTGAGTGCCTGAGTTCAGAACCCTAGGCCCCATGTAAAAGTTTCCATAAACCCAGTGTGTCTGATGCAAGAAGAGAGGCAGCGAAAGGAGAATTTCCCAGAAGCTCATGAATGGAGGAGCGCTGAACAACACACACACACACACACACACACACACACACACACACACACACACACGAAATAAAGTAATTTACAAAACAGTAAGAAAACTACCTAGACTAGTCAGGATGCCCTGTGAGACAGATGCCATTTCAGCCCCTGCTCTAGAGATGCAGAGATTGGGCTTTAGAGAGGGTGCGTGTCGCAGCTACCTTCTCCTAGCTGGGACCAACACCTGACCAGTAGCAGCTTATAGAAGAAGAGGAGTTATTTATGCTTACTGTCTTAGGGGGAAGTTTCATAATGTCAGGTAAAGCATGCGACAGCCAACAGCTAGGGGAGAAGCAGGAAGGAAAGTATCTATACACTGGGCTTGGAGTTCTATCACTCAAAGTCCAGCCTCCAGTGGCACACCTCCTCTAGCATGCCTCAACCTCCCAAAGGCTCCATAATTTTCCCAAACTGTCACCAGCTAGGGACCAAGTACAAGGCTTAATCACAAACAGATGAGACTGTGGTAACATTTTACATTCAAACCACCAGAGTGAGCACATGTTTATCAATTACTTGCCTCATTTGTCCAACATTTCATTTGTTTCTGGCCCTAGAGCCCAGACTCCAAAAATTTGAGCATTTTTGCACCACAGAGAGGAATCTATCTTCCTCCTGACTTTCCTCCTCCCTTCTTTTGCCCAGAAAACAGAATTTCCCAGTCTGCTTGAACATCTTGAGATCCATGCTTAACACTGAACTTGCTACGACAGTGAAGAAGCTGGACCTGGGGTAGCCAAAAAGGATTCAAGTTGCCTTGTATCTACCTTAAAATTGTCTGCCTGCTTTTCAGGAGCTCCAAACACCAGAGACCAGCCTAAAGCCCCTCCCTGGCTGTACATCTCCATCAGTAACTAAGGTATTGGTAAGCCCTTGGCTCCTGCCAGGAGCTCAGATGTGACTATAACTCTCCTCTGAATATCACCTTACTATGGTGTGAGCTATAAGTCAGTGTCAGGGTGCATTTCACACGCATGTACCAGAGAGCCTCTGGACTCATATGACCTTCATAGCACTTTGGGAAGGAGAACATTTAACAGGAGACTGAAGCCCAGAGTAGCCTAATTTTGGAGGGTTAGCCCACAATAAGAAAAGCAACTTGGAAGTTGGCAAGGATCCCTGGCCCCACCTTCCTGACCACAGGGTGACCTGCCCACCCTAGGACAGGGTTTGGGTGGTTTACTTGCCTTTTCAGCATGACTTCCTGTTGGTGAAAGCCAGGTGGGAGGGGATCTCTGACTCCTGACTCTAAATGGCAGGCCCAGGCCTGCCACTGAATCTCTCTCTCTCTCTCTCTCTCTCTCTCTCTATATATATATATATATATATATATATATATATATATATATATATATATATATATATATATGCTTCAGTGTCCTCATTTGGAAAATAACTTTCTGTTGGACCAGGTACTGATTTGCATCTGTAGGACATTCAGACATTCTGAATGTCCCTAAATACCTTGTTCCCCAGGGAAATCAAAGCCAGACACAAGCTATGTGGCTCAAATGCTCCCAAGCAGCAGACAATGATTCCATCCCCTCGGCTGGAAACTGGACCCAGGCATGTGTGCTCCATACACTGATGCATCTAGATGACTGTTGCCAGGATTGTTCTCATGGGCTGTGAGCAGGTGGTTGTCCAAGTGCTTCTGAATGAGTCCTGGAGTCCAGCTGGGACACATGACACATCTCTCAAGAGTGGCCTTTCTCAGGATTACATGCAATTGTGTCAGTTTAGCATCTCACTGGGCTCTTCACATTTATTGAGCTGGAATCAGAACCTCCTGCTGAGCCCAAGGCTGAGTGCTGGCTGGAGAAGTTGGTTCTGTCATGGGTGGTGGAATGAGAGGGCAAAGAAGGGCTGCTGGGGCTGGGTGGGGTGGACAGTTGATGGACATATGGATTCGGTAGGAGAAGGATGCCTTTGGAAGTGCCAGGGAACTGTCCACCCAGATAAGGCCTCTAGAGAGGACTTCATTTTCTCACTCAAGACATCCATGTACCATCTGTCAGGATTCGGATGCATAATGTCCCCTCCCCACAAGCTCATGTGTTGAACATTTAAATCCAGGATGGTGGAGCTCTTCAGGGAGAGTCCAGTTGGGCAAAGTAGGTTCCTGGGACGTGTTTCTGAATGTGGTTACTGGTCCCCAGTTCCCTCCCTCTCTATGGAAAAGTTCCTCCAGCACACATTCCTGTCCCCATGATGTTCTGCCTAAGTGCAGGAAGCCAAGCACTGTGTATGGAACCGTCTGAAACCATGAGCCAAGAGAAATCCTTTCTCCTTGAAGTTGTTCTCTGTGGTCTTGTAAGCACAGCTAAGTAAAAGTAGCCAATATATTCCTGAATTAATGTGCTGGGTGACAGGACAAAAGGAATTAGAAGTTACCATCCTTATTGAGGAGCCTGGTCTTGCTCAGGAGAGAGGCTCTACAGTCCTAGTAGATACAGAAGTGCTGAGCTCCAAAGGGGAAGAAGAGGAGGACATCTACCTTACAATAAGCACACAATGAGTACAAGGGCCTGAAGAATGATTCCAGAGAGGTCTGGTGAAGGAATACAGGGAATGAGGTGGGTAGCACAGGGGATCTCCATGGGTGGTTATGTCTCTTGGCAGTTAGGACTCCTTGCCCTGGGATCTCCAAAGAAAGGAATGTAAAAGGAGGGAAGAGGAAGAAAAGGCAGGAAAGAAAAGGAGGGGAAGGAGGTAAGGAAAGAAAGGAAGAGGAGAGGAGAAGATTGAAAATAATATACGACAAAAGGGGACAGAGGGGATAAGGGAAGAGTGGCATTTGGAGAGGAAGGACTTCATGGTGCCAGTAGCTGCCCTTTTCCAAGGACAATTCAGCATGGCCAAGGGGACAGGGAAATGGCAGGGAGCCTATGTTCAGCACTATGGAAGGACCAGCCTCTGAGCACATTCCCTGAAGCAGCAGGGGGACAGAGAGGAGAGTAAGTGGGGGCAGGGTGCTCAGAGGGTTTGTTGAAGGCAGAGGCTGGGAGAGATCTGGTAGCTCAACATTTCAGCCTTGGGTAACAGGTGGATAAAGTAAAGAACAGGTAGAGAGAGAAGGAGAGAGAGAAAGAGAGGTTTCTAGGGAGGACCAGCCTTGCAATGGCTTAGGGGTAGAGCCTAGAGCCTGGCTCTTAGGGGTGACATTGAGTGAGAGTGAGGAGACAGGAGTGTCTTCCTCACTGCCTCCATTTCCTCACTACTCTGGAAGGGAACTGAAGGATGGGGTTTGGCCTAAGTCTGGGGCAAGCTGGAAGGTAGAAGGAGACCATGGGGAAGGAGAGGAGGGACTGAGGATGTTGGTATCCTCTGAGGTGACTCAGTTAACATAAGAGCAGAAAGTTAGTCTCCAAGAAGCTGCCTCCTCCCAGTCAGCTCAGGAGAGGGACGGGTGAAGGCAGAAGGCCGTTGTCATGGGTTCAGTGCTATGGAAATATTTTCCCAAGACCCCCACCCTGTGTGGATTCTGCAGACACTGATTTATTTGGTGGGGTGATTCTTCTTTTTGTTTCCTTGTTTCTTTTCTATTGGTTTCTCTTTCCTTCTTTCTATTCAGTACTGAGGATGGACCCCAGGGCCTCCTTCACAGCAGGCACCTGCTCTACCACTGAGCCATCGCTTGGCTGAGCTTTATTTCCATGTGCTGTGGTGTTCTCAGCAGCTGCTCCAAGTTCAGACCATCATAGAAGTCAGTAGTCATGGTAACTGTGAGTCACTTTCTCATTGCTGGTGCAAAATACCCAACCAGAAGCACCTTATGGAAGGAAAGGGTTTATTGGGCCTTACAGTTTCAAGGGAAGTTTCATTTTGGTGGGAAAGCATGGCAGGAGCAGAATACAGCAATACACCTTCACATCACCACGGAGGAAGTAGAAAGCACAAAAGTGGGACTGGACTTGACACCCCAAGGCCCAAACCTCCTCCAGAAGGGCTCCACCTCCCAAAGGTTCCACAAACTTCCTAAGCAGCATGGCCAACTGGGGAGTAAGTTTTCAAATCCATGAGTCCATAAGGGAAATTTCACATTCAAACTACTACAGTGACCAAGGACAGAAGATGCCTCCTGACTGGATCCAGGACCTTCTCTGGCCTCTCCCTCCTCTCTGTCAATCAGATACGGGGAGTGAGAGTGATGGGGACCCAGATGCAGCTCTCTTTGACCTGGGGCGAGTTATTGTCCTTGGACTCCACTACTTGGAGTTATAAGATGCTGCGAGCCAGCCACGCAGGCATCATTCAGGGGTCAATGGAATGCAGGTGCTGTAGAGTAAGGGCAGCTTGTGGCACCCCAAAAGCTCACATGTTGGTTTTCAATCATGGGTCCTTGTCCTCCTCAGTTTCCCATCTGTACCATGAAGGGGCCTAGAACTCCAGCACACTAGGCTCCTCCACCCCATCACTTTCACAACTCCCAGAATCTCCAGAGCATCTTCTTAGCAAGTCCTCAAGAGAGAGCCGAGAGAGGAGGGGCCAGAAATGAGAGGAACCAAAAGGACTGTGAAAGGACAGGGGTCAGGAGGCTGTGAAGGAGGGCTGAGGGCTTGGGTATCTCTCAGGATCCTGCAGGGAAGAGACTGCAGCCACAGGGGTGGGGCACAGGTGCTGCAGAAGGAGTTCCACCAGCCTGGTTCTCTTTCAAGAGAATGCATCATATGGGTAAATGCACTCCTCACTTTCAAATGACTCAATCGTGGCATTTCCTGTGCTCAGCCTAAGGGAGAACCAAAGGAGAACTTAGACTTGAAGGAGTTAGAGTGACTGGGGGTCTCTGAAAATAAAGTTAGAAATGTCTTTGAGCCAGTTAAAGAACTATCTGGCTTCTTATATCTCACATATGTTTCCATTAAACAAAAGCACCTGAGCCCCATTCTGGGGATGGAGGGGGAGGTGTCCTGGCATTGTGATTGGTCAAGCTTAACTTCCTGAGCCAGCCTAGCCCAGACTAATCAGCTGTCTCTCTGGATACCTTGAGGCAGGAGGCAGGCACTACAACTAGAAGGCAAGTCACTCTCTTCTTGACTGGCCAGCTCAGACTCCCAGCCGCTAAGTTGCTCTCCCACCAGCTCCCCTCCAGGAATGAGGTAAGTTGTTCCATGTTGAAACACTGAATGGGGGCTGCTTGTGACACAGTGATAGCTGACTGGCATAAATGCCTGCAAGGTGCCAGGCCTGGAGGGGTTAACATGTACAGGGCTCCTGCCTGCTTGGTGCTCAGCACCTAACGTAGTCAGCCACACACCACTGGGATGAATCTCCAAACCAGGTACACTTATGAGAAGAAAGGATTTATTGAAGCTACAAATCCAGGGGAAGTCCTGTAATGGCAATAGAGGCTGACCCCCCTTCCACAGGTCTAAGCAGAGAGAAGAAGAAGCCATCACCAATACCACACACAAAGAACAGCAAAGAGGCATGGGGGCTAAGGAGAGAATTTTTTCCCCTTATATAGCCTTAGGGTGAAGTTTTGAATCCTTCCCCAGACTTAATGGCTTTCTGAGTCTCTGGAATTTCCTTCCTGCACTGCCCACAAAGGAAGGGATGTTAATTTCCAACTTTCCTGATGTTCTTTACATCCTGCCCCCAACTACGAGGCTGCCTTCCTGTGAACAACATCAGAGACCCACCTAAGATTATTTAAAAGACCAAGTTGACAATAAAACCTAACCATCACAGTGGCTATCTGGGGAGAAAGACAATGTCCAAATCATCACTATACACAGGAGACCTAAGATGAAGGGGTCATTCTGAGTAGTGTCCAGACAGTGACAAGAAGGCCAACTGTGGCCATCATGGAAGACATTGAAAAGAGAGGACATACATAGTAAAACCTGATGACATAAATGGTGTGACAAGCTGGGAGCAATATGGGGCAAAGGTGGCAACAGGAACCACGAGAGCTCATGGGCCAGAGAGTCATAAACAAATCTAACAGTGGTTGTTACTGTCAGGGTTTGGATGTGAAGTGTCCCCAAAAGGCTCCTGTGCTGAAGCTTGCTTGTCAGCCGGTGGATCCAACCATTGAGAGGTGATTGGTTCATGAGGGCTCTGACCTAACTGGTGGATGGACTGATTATATATTGAATTAATTATGTTTATCCTTGCAGGCAATTTTTTAGCGCTTGTCTCATTTACTCCTGTTATCATGAACCTTGAAAAATAGATGCTACCCTCTCCTCATGGGACAACTTGATCAGGGAATTTTAAGTACTTGCTGAGGAGCTAGTAAATTACCCAGATGGAGTTCAGGCAGGTTTGTTGTTGTTGTTGTTATGAAAGTCCCAGTGCTGACCACAGAGCACCTCCTTACTCGAAGTGGCTGCTTCTCCTCCTGAGACCAGTTCCTCTGCACCCCAACCTCCAGGCTCTCTTGTCATCTGCCTCATGGTTCCCTTCTGCCACTGGAAGCCTGGCAAAGGAACCTGGAGGACAAGGGAGGCACCAGAGGCTGTTCTTTGTCTCTTCTTTCTGAAGTGCAAAGGAAGGAGGTCCACCTTCTTCAGTGGTCCTAGCAGCAGGTGAGAGCTCATCTCAGATCTCCCCTCCATCACCACAAGCTTGTGGAAACTTCAAAAGTCCCTTCAGGAAAGAAGGTGTTGGCAAGCCCCTCCCGCAGCCCCTCTGTAACCTTTTCCAACCTTTCAGGTAGGTTCAGCCAGGTACAGCTTCTGAGAGCTGAGAAGTTGAACTCACCAACTTACCCATGAGCCTCCAGCCCCAGCCTGCCCTTCACTGCTTTCACTCCTTTTTCCTCTTGGCCTCCAGGGGGTCATTCAGGAGCCTCAAAATTGTGGGTCATGTGGCTTTATGCCACTTGGGTTAGGAGTATGAAAAAGATGCTCTGGAGTGTCCCAGGCATGGAACCTGCATCTGAAAATGGTGTACACCACGCAATGGGAGAACCAACCATCTTTCCTCTGAAGTAAAATTCAGAGGCAGAAAAGACATCCAAATACCCTGCTACCCCCCAGCTCAGAGATCTCCCCAAAGCAGCCAGTCCTGGTGCAGGAACTTCTGCCCAAGCCTCTAGAGTCCCTCTCTGCCCAGTGCTTCCTCCACAGCCTCCCCCACACTTGTCCTTGCGCTTCTAAACCAGCACAGTCAGTCCAGACTATGTCTACCTCCGTGGTCAGGTGTGCGTCTCCTTCATAGTGTGATGTCTGGTTTTTATTTAAAGGAACTATGAAGGGAAAACAGAATTATGGTGCATAAGGGAGGAGAGCATTTGGGAGCCGAGGTGGATTCACCCTGCTTCTGTCCTTGCTGGCTCAGAAGCAAACACTCAATGACAATTAGATTTTTGTTACTTCTCTGTTTATACCTCAGTGAGGATCTTCCAAAGAAACCGGTCCCATTGTCTGCACTTCATACATAATAGCTGGTCTTGTAGCTCTAAAAGGTCCCTATAATCTATATTAAAGGTTGATGTCTAACTGCATCTCAGATAATTAATTAATAAGGTGCTAACACATCACCATTGATGAACAATCTACTTCAAGTCCACTTTTCTCATCAAAGATATTTTCCTGCCATGGATGGGTGAAAGAGAGGTTCCAATTCTGGGGTCCCAGGCCACCACGAGGCCCCTGGTGAGACCTCAGGTGTTCTCCTGGAGGACAGTGAGAAGCAGCTGTGTCTCCAATTCTTGGCCCCCACAGGAATCCTCTTTCCAGAGGTAAAGGGAACTTGAGCTCCAAACACATCTCTAGGAAGGGCTGCAGTCAGGGAATCCTTTTTGGGACCTGGCAAGGGATAGGGCTTTCCTTTGGGAACTGCCTGAGCATAGGACACCCCCTAGGGAGCCTGAGGGGAACAGGGCACACGTGCTGGGACCTGGCTAGGGAAAGGACTCCTCTCTGAGAACATGCCAGGGACAGTGCTCCCCTCTGAGAACATGCCAGGGACAGTGCTCCCCTCTGGAAGTATGCTAGGGACAGGGCTCCCCTCTGGGAACATGCCAGGGACAGGGCTCCCCTCTGGGAACATGCCAGGGACAGGGCTCCCCTCTGGGAACATGCCAGGGACAGGGCTCCCCTCTGGGAACATGCCAGGGACAGGGCTCCCCTCTGGGCCCTACCTGTCAAGAGCAGACCCAGGCAGCTGAGAGCAGAGAGGAGGGTGGGGGTTGACTAAAGACAGACACTGCTCACTTCAGAGGATGGAGCTAACTAGAAATGTCCCTTCTCTCTCCCCATCATCCTGTTCCTCACTGCGAGAAGGGTCCAGAAAGCTCATGAGGAGGAGGAGTTCATATGAGGGTGGTTAAGCCCCCTCTGGCGCTTGGTGCTTATCTGGTTCCCTGGAAGGTGGGCAGAGGTGTCCCAAGGAAAGGAGAACCAACTTCCACCCCTTGCTCCCTGGAGAGACCCGAAGCTACCTGGCAAAGGCCCAGGCACAGGCTTGGTGGTAGATGTGCCAGGAAGATCAGCGTGGGCAGAGCCTCCCATTCCTGTCACTGGCAGCCCAGCAGCCCTGGCCTGAGCTCAGGATGTTTTCCTGTCCTAATTAACATCCCTGAGAATTAAACCTCACACCCCACAAGAGCCTGCTCCCCTGAGAGCATGCCTGCTCAAAGGCAGATTAAATATGAATCGGCTCCCA
>PVHP010049563.1:0-12464 GCA_004024765.1 Zapus hudsonius
CTTATCACTCGAATCAAGATACTTTCATGATGGATAATGCCTTACAACAGGTGTCAGCCAAGTAGCCATGTGCCATAATGTCACTGCCTGGACATGTTCCACCATCACGTGAACCAGGGACAAGCCTGCGGAGTGGCCCTTAGAAGGAAGGGAAATTCTGGCAACAGCAGGACATTCTTGTGACCCTTGGGGACAAAATGTCTGTGTGGAGAGTGTGGGGGAGGAGGCAAATCTGAAATGTGAGCAACGCTCCAAAAGCAGAAACCAAAAGTAGGTTAGCTAAGCTGCTGAAAAGTTAAAGTCCAGTTCCAGTGACTTCTCTTTCTTCCATGGGCCCTTTCGGAAGTGAGAAAGCACCAACACTGGAGATTGATGGGGGTTATGGTGTGGGAATCACAGACACCAGAAAAGAACTCCGAGGTGTCAACTTTAAATATGAAAACCACTGGAGAATATCCAGATTTATTTTAGTTTTTAAAATATTTTTATTTACTTATTTGGGAGAAAGAGACAGACAGACACAGAGTGAGTGACTGTGGGCACACCAGGGCCTCCCACCACCGCAAACAACCTCCAGACACACACACCCCTTCGTGTATCTGGTTTTACATGGGGTGGGTAGTGAGGAATTGCACCAGGGTCATCAGGCTTTGCAAGCAAGCGCCTTTAGCTGCTGAGCCATCTCTCCAGCCCCAAATTTATTCCATTCATTATTCCTCTTTTGTACTTGAATGGCATGTTTTTAAATCCCATTAAACTGCATCGAATCAAGTCTAGTGTACAATTACAAATGGTGAGAAAGCATTTGTCAGAATTTAATTCTTGCTACTCTTCTGACTTAATATTGTACAAAATATCTAGCAAACTTTAGGTAAAGGCTACATTGTACCTATATTTACAAAAACTATGCTTGTTTGCTCAACATTCTGCTTTTGAGATTCATTCAGTCAGATAAATTTCGCCCTGGCTCATTCAACATAGCTGCCATATTGAAGCTTTGCTGTCCAAATAGCCGTGGTGTGTGCACTTGTGTTGGTGGGCACCATCCAATCCGTCCATTTCTGATTTGCACAAAACAGAACAAAAATCAGAAAGCAAAGGAAGGGAAGCTTGCTCTCTACAAGATCTGAGACCATCATCTGCTCCTGCCCTTGGACACCAAGGATGCTACTGCTCCAGACTTCAGATTCAGACTGGAATTTACACCAATGGCCATGGCCAGCACCCACTTTCAGGCCTTTGAACTTGGACTGCATTTACCTATTGGTTCATCTGTTGGTGGATGGTAGATTCTGGGATTGCTCTGCCTCTGTAGTTACATGAACCAAACCTACAATTACATATGTATAAAGCCTATATATGTACATACAGGATGGTAAGAATTATGCACACACACAAGCAACACACTACTGGCTGTTCTGTTTCTCTGGGGAAATCCTGACTGATATACCTTCAAAGAGTTAATTTTAATTATCCCTTCAAGCATTAGCATGAGTCACCTATTGGCTATTATTTTATGAGAAATTGGATGTGGAAGATAAGCATTTTTGAATGGGTGCAAATGAGCATTGGTGCATAGAGGTTAAGTTCTTAAAGGAGAGCTTGGTGTTACTTGGGAACACTGGATCAGGAGGTGTTTATAAAACTGAGGAAGCATCTGACATAAGTAACAGGATTTGAATGGGAAGACGGGCAGGAAGAAACCCAAGGAGAGGCTTATTTAGACTCCTGGGCAGTTCTACCAAGCTCAGTGACTCTAAAAAGAGGCTCGATCAAATCATGTGGGGACATTTGGCATTCTTTCAACTGGGAAAATGAGGAACAAACTATGGTACCTCTCTATGGTGGGACAGCACTCAGCAACAAAAGGGACTGTTAACACACTGCATCAGCCTTCTTGTCGTCTCAAGAGCAGTGTGCTGTGGACTGTATGATTCTGCATCTGCTAGGATGTGTGTATGGAGCAGACAACCATAGGGGAGAGAAACAGATCTGTGCTCACCATGATCTAGGGGTGGGCCCTGCAGGCTGACTCCAGAGGGACCTGGGAGAGCTGGGGAAAGAGTGTGGAGCAGTTCTATATAGATGTCATTGCTATGTGACTGTATGCATTTGACAAAATTCACATAACTGGAGCTAGAGAGATGGCTCTGTGGTTAAGGCACTTTATTGCAAAGCCTAACAACCCTGGTTTTATTCTCCAGTACCCATGTAGACTCAGATGCACAAAGTGGTGTGCATGCATCTGGAATTTGTTTGCAGTGGCCAGGGGCCCTGGCATTGCCCATTCTCTCTCTCTCTCTCTCTCTCTCTCTCTCTCTCTCTCTCTCTCTCTCTCTCTCTTTCTCTCACTCTCTCTTTCTCTCTCTCTCGCTCTCTGTCTCTCCCTGCTTGGACATGTATAAATAAACTAATATCTTTTAAAAATTCACAAAACTTCCCATGATCATGAAGTCAACTGTCTCTCACACTGCTGAACTACACCTCAGCCTGACACTTCTTTTTTCCCCTATATTTATTGAAAGCAATTAGATACATTGTATGAGCAAGTCTTGTGGTGGTACCCTCATTTCCCTCTTCCCTGTCCCCCAAACTGCTGGGGGCACTCCTCAGTGGGCTTGCTGGACCAGACCATGGTATAGGGGGTTATAGTTTGTTCCAGAGGTAGCCAGTTTTTTTTCTTTGTGTATTGTTGCTGAAGGAGGCAGTGACTGAGTATTCTACCTGATCATGGTTCTTACAATCTTTCCACCCCCTCTTCTGCTCAGTTCCGAGTCATGGTGGGTGAGTTTTAGGTCTGCTTTATTGTTGAGGTCTTAAGAGTCTCTGGGTTTCTGCTTTGAATTGTGTTGGATATCCCCAGTGTCTCTCCCCATTATCCATTCATAGGTTATCTGACTTGCTGTGGAGGTAGGTCTCTTGCTCATCTTGCCAAGGTTTCCTTTTGGGTTCTATATCATAAATTAGTGATGGTACATCTCTTTCTTGGATGTCAAGTAACATTACAGGTCCTGTTGGTGGGATTGAGTTGTCCACAGTTCTCGCTGCTTTCTGAAACATACAAACAGAATCTGCAATGGAAAATGAGATCAGCATAGGTTTAGTGAGACAAACATTGTTAATTTGGTGAGATTCTAATGGGTATAGCCTCTCTGTAGATCTCTGGTTAGTGGGGGTTTCTCCTTGAAACCCAGGTTTTGGTCCTCATAAGAGTTTATCATGGCACACAAAAATCAGTAGCCTTTCTATATGCAGAAGACAAGCATACAGTAAAAGACATCAGAGAGACTGTCCCATTTTCTATAGCCTCAAAGAAAACCAAATACTTTGGAATATCACTAACCAAGGTTGTGAATGACTTATATATGGAAAATATTGAAATACTCAAGAAGAAAATAGAGGAAGACATGAGAAGATGGAAAGATATTACATGCTCATGGATAGGGAGAATCAATATACTAAAAATGGCAAACCTGCCAAAAGCGATTTACAGATTCAATGCCATGTCGATAAAAATCCCAACCTCTTTCTTCACAGACATAGAAAAAAATAATCTCTAAATTTATTTGGGAGGGCAAAAGACCTCGGATAGCTAAAACTATTCTAAGTAAAAAAAAAAACCTACTCAGGAGGTTTACCATGCCTGACTTCAAAACATACTACAAAGCCATAGTAACTAAAACAGCCTGGTACTGGCATAAAAACAGACAGACAGATCAATGGAACAGAATTGAAGACCCAGCTTTAAATGGAAGTAACTTCAGTTATTTGGTCTTTGACAAGGGGGCCAACAATGTACACTGGGCCAAAGATAGCATCTTCAACAAATGGTGCTGGACAAAATGGATAAACACGTGTACAAAAATGAAAATAGACCCACTCCTTTCACCATGCACAAAAATCAACTCCAAATGGATCAGAGACCTCAATATAAATCCTGTAACCCTGAACACCCTGGAAGAAAAAATAGGAGGAAATCTACATGAGCTAGGAGTAGGTAAAAATTTCCTGAGCAAATCTCCAGCAGCCCAGGAAGTGCCAACAATCACTTAACCAATGGGACCTGATCAGGCTCAAAAGCTTCTGTACAGAAAAACATACCATACTCAGAGCCAATAGACCACCATCAAACTGGAAGACGATTTTTACCAGCTATAACTCAGACAGAGGCCTAATTTCCAGAACTTACAGAGAACTCAAAAAAATACACAATAAAATCTCAAACAGTCCCCTCACAAAATGGGGTATTGATCTGTCATGGTTTGATCCAGGTGTCCCCCACAAACAAATGAATGTGTTCTGATAGATCGATCCTCAGCTGATGGCAGTTTGGGTTTTACAACCTCAATGAAGCTGTATTGTTGGGGGCGGGCTTATGGGGGTTATAAGCCAGCTTCCCCTTGCCAGTATTTGGCACACCTTCCTGCCGCTATTTCCAGTGCTATGGCAGAGGTGATGTCCATCCCTCTGCTCATGCCATCGTTTTCCCTGCCAGGATGGAGTCTGCCCTCGAGTCTGTAAACCAAATAAACCCATTCCTCCACAAGCTGCTTTGCTTGGGTTCTTTCTGCGCAGCAACTAGAATGATGACCCCAATAGTTTTGGTACCAGGATGTGGGGTCATCTGTTGCTGATGGAACCCTGATTCTGTGGCTTTGGTCTTTGAAAATGATCTGCAGGAGGAATATGGATGGATTGGAAACCTTATCCTAAGAGGTGCCTTGCAATAATACAGCATAATGGAGCATTCTGGTCAGAGTTACAAGACCTGAATGTAATGAGAACTATGGACTGTGAGGTTTGGCTTATGAGGGTGAGAAAGAACTTGGTCAGGACTGTGCCAGAAGCAGTTTGTGAGAGAGGCTTGCTGTGTTCTGCCTGCCTGTGTCCTGGGAACCTTTGCAGGGTTGCTTGATGTAAAGATGGACTGATGTGAGCAGATGGAGATGGCACAGAAAGAAAGATCTTTGGGTTGAAACTGCTGCCCGTTCACCTGCAATTGTTTGAGAGATGAAAACCATTGAGATTGGGCCAGCTGGTCTGCATTGGAACAACAGGAAGAATGTGGACTTTTGAGTAAGGGGCCTGAATGCCTTGTTCCCCCCTGGATTAACAAGTTGGTAGCCCACCTGGTTCTGTGGAATGGAGATTGGTTAGAAAGAGAGGGTCATTGGATTTGCAACACAGTTTTTTTTTTTATAAAAATGGCCATTCGGCATGTGAAGCAGGTGTGCAAGGTTGCCTGCATGGAGCCTGATGGAGCCATGAGGATGAAAACTGTGGGTTGCAATGGAGACCCAAAGAATTCTAGAACTATGGATGGGTGCCAAGGTGAGCTGCCAGCACCGGATGACATTTTCCCGGACTGTGAGTAGCTGAGCTGGAAGGGCGGAATTGAATCTCCAAGAGACTTGTGTTATTAGTTAGAATCATTGAACTTGGAGTTAGAGATTGATGGTGCCCTGTTTGTTTTAAATCTTGTATTGCATTGGTCAATCTGTTTTTGCTGTGCCTCGTGTTTTGCATTGTGAATGTTCTGTGCCATTACAGGTTTATTTTTGGTATTATGGCTCAGTTGAAAGCTGCGGGGACTTAAGAGTTGAGCTGAACACATTGTATTTATATCATGTATGATTATTAGTTTGTGGGGGCCAGGGGCGGACTGTCATGGTTTGATCCAGGTGTCCCCCACAAACAAATGGGTGTGTTTTGGGTAATCAATCCTCAGCTGATGGCAATTTGGGTTTTACAACCTCAATGAAGCTGTGTTGTTGGGGGCGGGCTTATGGGGGTTATAAACCAGCTTCCCCTTGCCAGAGTTTGGCACACCTTCCTGTCGCTGTTTGCAGTGCTGTGGCAGAGGTGATGTCCACCCCTCTGCTCATGCCATCATTTTCCCTGCCTGGATGGAGTCTCCCCTCGAGTCTGTAAGCCAAATAAACTCATTCCTCCACAAGCCGCTTTTGTTTGGGTTCTTCCTGCACAGCACCTAAGAAGCTGACCTCAATATGATCTCAACAGAGAATTCACAGAGGAGGAAACACAAATGGCCTTTTCTCACCTAAGAAAGTGCTCCGCATCCTTAAGCATCAGGGAAATGCAAATCAAAACCACAATGAGATACCACTTTACTCCAGTCAGCATGGCAATCATAAAGAAAACCAACAACAATCATTGCTGGTGAGGATGCAGGGGACAAAGGAGCCCTCATTCACTGCTGGTGGGATTGCAAACTCGTTCAACTGCTATGGAAAGCAGTGTGGAGACTCCTGGACAGAATGGACATAGAACTACCAATGGACCCAGCTATCCCTCTACTAGGCATCTACCCACAAGATTTCACATCTCAATGCAGAAACTTTTGTACAACTATATTTATAGCAGCTCAATTCATAATAGCCAAGAATTGGAATCAACCCAAATGTCCATCCATGGAGGAATGGACAGCGAAACTGTGGTATATTTACACCATGGAATTTTACTCAGCTGAAAGGAAAAATGACATATCAAAATTTAGGAAAAAATGGTCTGACTTCGAGGTGATCTCTCCTTGCAAATAAATAATAAATATTTTACAAAAACAGGAACGAGGGGCTGGAGAGATGGCTCAGTGGTTGAGGCATTTGCCTCCAGTGCCTAAGGCCCTGGGTTCAATTCCCCAGGACCCACATGGGCCAGACCCACAAGGTGGTGGCCCTGGTGCGCTCTCTCTCTCTCTCTCTCTCTCTCTCTCTCTCTCTCTCTCTCTCTCTCTCTCTCTCTCTCTCTCTGCTTGAAAATGAATAAATAAAATATTTTATTTAAAAAAGGAATGAGGCTAAGGTATTAAATGTACCAATTTATGCAAAATGTGATGAGCCTACAAATGTCCCTGGAACAGCACCCAGGAAACACCTCCCTCTCCTTATGAGGGCTGAAATTAATCAAGAGCGCTGGGGCTGTCAGATTCACTTTCCAGAAGTGAGATTTCATAGAGGCACATCACCGGGGCTTGCTCGCGTCAGAAAAAGAACTGGTTCTTTGAAGATTTGGCTCAGCTAACTACACCTTTTCACAGCCAGTCCTCCTGGGTCTGCAGAAGTGGAATGTGACTCCAGAGAACAAATTGTACCTGAGGGGCCAGAGGGAGGGAGCTTTGATCACAGGGGCTCTCAGCGGTCTGCAGCAGGCTGTGTGGGCGGTGTGAGCCAAGGGAACAGAGAAGGAAGAAAGCAAATGTAGCACGAAGCAGAGCTGGAGTTCATTATGTCTTGGTAGCTGCGAATTTTAGTTCTTTTATATATATGTATATATACATATACATATATATGAAATGACTTCTAATGACTTCTTGCTGTCCCTAGTTGGGAAGCTCACAGCCAAGGGACCACTCACGAAGTTAGAGGGACACAGAGAATGAATTCTCTCCCCAGAAAACTGAGCCATCAAAGGGCTTCATTAGTTCCACAAAGGCAAGGGACACACAGGGGACTCTTCAGTGGAAGGATGATTGTCTGGCTGCTGTTCTGGACATTGAATTCTGGCTTAATAACCACAAAAATTGTCCTGAGGGAAAATATGGGGCAGGTGAAAATGAGACCATGCAAGGTCAGACTTAACCTGTCCACACTGCCTCAAAGGAAAAGTGTGTCCCCTACAAAGCTTTGATGTTACTGAAAACGCTGTGTGACACGGGTGCCCAGTTCATCAGGGCTTTCGTGTTCTCTTTCTTGTGACCCAAAATGTTTGTGTTTAATTTAGTATATCATCTAGGGAGAAAGATGTGTTTTATTTGTAAAATTAAGCAGTGTTCATTTTCAAGGTATTTGACAAGTTTGCATTTTGATAAGAGTGCATTAGTGCAGTTCTTCAGAGGTGAAAACAGTGCATTTGATAACAGTGCAATAGAAGTGCATTCAAAGGTTCATTACCAGGTGGAGAAATTGAAACCCTAAGGGGTGAAAGGATGGACTCTGGGTCACAGAACTTGCCGCTCGATAATCTGGGACTCTGACCCAGGGCTGTGTGTAAATATTTATTGGATTTTAAATAGTAACTAACCTTTAGTAGAGAGTAATGCCTATATAGAATCAAATATCACTGCATGGTTTCAAACAGAAACAGTGGTCATGAGCCCTGAACACAGCTCCTGACACACCCACTTCCAAGTCTTTCTCTGACATGTTCCTTTATATTTTTTAATAATCTACTCATATTTGACTTCTTTTATCGATTTTAAGTATAGTTATTCTGTTGACTGAAATCTAATTTTCAAAGTAAAAATTTAGCACTTCCCTGACTTTGCCTATGTTTGGCAGTTAAAAAATAAAGCAGTTAAATCAATAACCAGGAAACAAATTATGCCAACATGATAAACATTCTTCTCTGCTGGGTCAAGTAACATAATCAGTGAGAATTCATTTCTTTTTTAATTGTATATTGGTCCTGGAGTTAATAATTACCTTATCGATTTTCCCTCAATTATCCAAACACTGCCATTGATTCTGATCAAGCCCTATAACATAGTGTGTGGTCACTCTCAGCCCTGTCCTCCACATCCATCAGTGTCATAACGTTCCTGTGGACACCTCCCCGAGAGCTCCAACCTCCTGCTAGAAGAGCCCAGGGCCTCACTAAACTCTGCCCACTATCAAGTTGGGAAAGCCCTTCATTCCCTCCATCTTAGTGGATTCTTCTGTTTTTTAAGACCAAGTTTTTTTTTTTTTTTTGGAATGAATTACTGGGGTGGTTGAATAAAAAAATGTCCCCCCACAGTCTCATGAGTTTGAATACTTAATCCCCATGTGGTTGTGATGTCTGGGAAGCTTACAGAACTTTTATTACTTGGAGCTTTGCTGGTGGAAGCATGCCGGGGGTGAGGAGTTGAAGTGTTCCATGACAGCTCCCCTGGCCTTTTCTACTTCATCCCTATGGATGTGAAGATCCATAGGGCTGTCTGCTCCTGCCATGCTTTCCCCACTATGATGAAACTTTCCCTTGAAAATGTAAAGCCAAAATAAGCCTCTTTCCTTCCTTAAGCTGCTACTGGCCAGGTATTTTGTCCCAGCAACAAGAAAGTAACCGATATAATTACCCATTTACTGCCTGAGAAATGGTGCCTGAGATAAAATTTTATGAAAATTAATGTACATTCATAATTGATAGTTTGGCTGGGTATAGATTTTCCTATTTAGTTGATAATGCAAACTTCCTCAGTATTTCGAAGGCATATTTCCTTCAACTTCAAGGTCACGTTTTAGAAGTCTGATGGCACTAAGACTCATAGCTTTTAAAAATGCAATCTGTTATCTCTTTAGAGGGGAAGAATGCACTTAGCATCTACTTTGTATTTGACATATCCAGTGCTTTATATGCACTCATCTTAAGAGTTTTAAAAAACAAAGTGGAAATGACTTTTTCTGTTATTTATAATAAGGGAGTTTAAAAGAAGGCTAAGTAACCTATCAGATGCATGGGAGGTGTCCCTTAGGTTATTCTGGAATGAAAACCTCCAAACCTCACAGTGCTTATTACATGTTTCACATAAGTACTGGCTCTGGTTATCACAGTCACTCAGGGCCTTTGGCTCCAGGTCTGTGCTGGGCACAGCAGGAAAAAGAAGCATGGAGAGTGAAGCCCTGAGAGGGCCATTTTGCTATGGAATAAGAAATAAAATCTAGAAAGCAGGGGACAATTTGAATCTCCATGTCATCTACAGTCACATCTAACAGCATCTATATTCTTGGAAAGAAGGGAAAGAGAGAATCCTAATCAGGAGGCGGTGGACCTCAAAGAAAGTTTCCAAGACGTGTGGCACACTGAGCAGAAGCATGGGCCTTTGATAGTTTTCATTCACATTCTAATTTTATGATTTTAGTCAGTTGTCAAGATGCCCTGGGATTCAGTTTTCCTTTTGATAAATGGGAACAGTAACCTTAAAGATTATTATGTGAGTTAAAGACATTTACATGCAACTTTAAGATAGAACTAAAACTCAGTGTAGTACCAGGAACTCTATAAATGCTGAGGAAGAGGCGGCTGTTGTTCCTGCTGACCCTCAACATTCTGGAGATGGATCTAACAGGTGTAACTCATATGTTGAGCAGAGTGTTAGACAGTTTTCAGTGAAGCAAGAATTCAGGCCTAAGTGAAGGCTATGGAACATGGACTTTGGGGCCGGGAGACGGCCCGGCAGGTAAGGATGCTTGTTTGATATGAAAGCATGAGGATCTGAAATCGATTTCCAGCACCCAGTTTTCTTAAAACAATTATGAAATGGAATTTGGCTTTTGGAAAAAAATAGCTAAACTTTCACTTTTTTTTAAATCCAGTGATGAAAAAGTTTATTTTTCTTAGCATGCTTGTCCTGAAACCACGGTTATGGCATAAAAATAAAGGAATATGACTGTCCTGGGTTCAGGATACACATAGTAGTCAGAAAAATATATACCTAATACAGCACACACACACACACACACACACACACACACACACATAGACACACACACTTGTCTTTTGAGGTAGAGTCTGTCTAGCCCAGTCTGACCTGAAATTCACTATGTAGTCTCAGGGTGGCCTTGAACTCCTACCTCTGTCTCCCAAGCCTGGCTTATACCCTCATTTTTTTATTTTTAATTAATATCTTTATTATGAATAATTATATACATTGTATCAGCAAATCTTGTGAAGGTGTCCCCATTTCCCTCCTCTCTGTCTCCTACCCACTGGGGTCCCCCCTCGGATAAGCCAAATGTGTTTGTGTTTTTCAGGATGCAACAAGAGAGCTGTGACCCATCTAACCCTACCAACCAACCGTAGGCCGATGGCTGAGATCCTGGCAAGACAGGAGCCACCACAGTCATATCGTGGAGGATCCATAGGGAACCCAGCAGACAATGACAGATGAACAGGGACCTATAACCACAGCCATTCAACCAACACAGGATAGGCCATTGAGACAGAAACCAAGGATTTTCGACACAAGGACCCCTAAGCTCGCAACATTAAAGCAGCCTTATTACTCACCCACCACGACTCAGGGAACTATACCCTCATTTTTGAAGTACATGTGTGGTCCCATCCCTCCTGCCTTTGTGGTGTGGTGGTGCGCCCTCTGCTGTGCAGTTTCAAATGGCTCCACCTGCCCCCAAGGAAAGGAACTAAAAGGAGCCACAGTTTGGGGGCAGCTTTTTACAGACTCCCAGAAAAGCCAAGTCAGGGTGAGCCCATCCATTTTTAAATGTTGTTGTACATGTGTGCATATGCTTCAAAGAACGTATTCCACACATATGCACCGACTATGATCTGTCTAGCTGGAAAGGAGACCAGTAAATAATAATAATAATATTAAGAGGCAGCACATGACGTGTGACAGAAAACGGCTCTGGTGTGGTGAGGAGCTTTCACAGCCACATCTTATCTTAGAGTTTCAAATTATTACATTACCAGTAAATGAGGCCTCAAGCAAGCAACAGGAACCTACCAGGATTCAGTGGAGGAGGGAACTTGAGGCCATGACAAGACTGGTTCCTCAGAAAGTCCATTTGGCTGACATGAGGAAAGGAGATTGTAATACAGAAGATCTCAGCAGCAAGGTGGAGGCAGGAGACTTTGACAGAAGAGGTGAGGAGTGATGGCAGCAGGGACCATGATGGGAAAGCACATGGGGAGAAAGGGACAGAGTCTTGGGCCTGTTGGGAGATCTTGGTTGTAGGTTCCAGGTAGAGTCCTCAAAGGAAAAGGTTGAGAATGTTGCTCAGAGGTTTAGCTTCGACAGCTGGAAGGACTCTGGCATTCTAGGGGAGACAGAGGCTTGAGGAGTCAGTAAGGAGCCCAGTTCATGACAAGCTCATTTCAGGTGCCCGTGGGGCCGCCTAGTGGAGAAGCCAGGTTGTGCGCCCTCTGACTCCACCGGGCTGCCCTGCCCTCCCAAGGCCCTGGAGGCCCAGTGGGCATGTGTTGGCCCAGATGGCTTGGCTGCCTGTCTCTCTGGATGGTAGAGGAGTAATGAGGAGGGAGATACACAGAGGAAACCCAGTATTACATTACGCCTTCTCCTGCTAATATAATTAATTCAGGCAGTGGTCATCAAAGGATGTGAATGTAGTTTGTTTGCAAAGAAGTTATAATCTATGGACATACCACCCTGAACGCACCCGATCTCGTCTGTAAACAGTTATGGACCGAGTCTATAAGAATCTTCCCAACAATCATTTATTACAACAAAGCGGGACATTTTAGAATGAAGAAAGCAAAGTGATACATCAATAGTATCTCCCCTCAAGAGGGGATGTGAGCCCAACCCACGGTGAGCTGATGTCCCTGCTAATGTACATCAAATTAAATCATGTAAATAAAATGAATTTTAATCATGATCCCCTCCAATTACCTGCTCTTGTCCTCGTCACCCTTCCACTAAACTCCTTCCTCTTTCCAACCAGTCCCTCTTTTATGGTGATGTTTTGGTTTTATTTATTTATTTATTT
>PVHP010049564.1:0-12103 GCA_004024765.1 Zapus hudsonius
TCAACAGACAATAAGACATCTATCTATAGGTTACATAACATGGAAAATGCAGCTTCCAAATTTCAATAAAAAGAGACATACACACCAGAAAAGAAGTATGTTCTATACAACCTGTATTTTCTTTCTTTCTTCTGTGCTATTCACTATAGGAAGTATTTGTTCCATCTGGCTACTTAATTCTAGTTAGTTAAAATTAAATGAAGCTTAAAATTCAGTAGCTCAACTGCAAAGCGTATTTATCACCCTGGACAGGTGCATGTGGTTACCTACTATACAGCAAACAACAGTGAGACAGACATTTCCATCACTGCAGAAAGTGCTTCTGGACAGGCAGCATGCTGCAATGTAGGCAACTCCTTTCTCCTCTAAGAAATTCCACCTAAACTGTGAATACTTCCTTGTACAGTTAAAACACATTTCACATTTCTTTGGTGTGTATGTAGTATGTGTGGTATAGTGTGCGCATTGTGGCAGAGACTTGAGAAGAATGCAGGGGAGCCCCCTCTATCACTTTATGCCATTAGGACTCAGTCTATCACTGAACCTGTTTTTGGCTTTTGTTTTGTTGCTTTGTATTGTGTTTTGTTTTAGTTTGGTTTGGTTTGGGCTAGACTGGCTATCCAGCAAGGATTCTCCTGTCTCTTCCCTCCCCACTCAGGACTGGAGTTGTAGGCATGCATGGCCATGCCCAGCTGTTTACCTGGGTGCTGGAGATAGAGCGAAGACTGACTCAGGCCCTCATGCTGATGCAGTGAGGACTCTTACCTACTGCTGAGTGATTTCCCCAGCCCACAAAACCACTTTTTCATAAAATTCCTAATCAATATGCTAATGAAAATCACCATGGCTTTTGCTTTTTAATATTTATTTATTTGCTTGAGAGACAGAAAGAGAGACAGAGACAGAGAGAGTGAATATGGGCACACCAGGGCCTTCTGCTACTTCAAATTCCAGGTGCTTGCGCCACTTTGTGCATCTGGCTTCACATGGCTACTGGGGAAATCGAACCTAAGACATCAGGCTTTGCATGCAAGTGCCTTTAACCACTGAGCCATTTCTCCAGCCCCCGTCATTATGGTTTAAAAGCTGATGGCCACAACTACCAGCAGTGCTTACTATACACCAGCAGCTGGAAGATCTGGAAGACTGTCTTCAAACCAACCTTCCTGGTAGACACAGCTTCATCATTTCTGATCTGAAACTTGTACTGCAAAATTCAGAAGTTCTCAGATTTTGGAAAGTTAATACTATATAAACATATGCCACATAGCCCCTCAGTAGGGCCTGGGGAGCACACAAGAACCAGTGAAAGAAAACTACTCCAGTAGATATGTAGATATGAACAGGGACTGCCATTCTCCCACGTGACAATTAGCAAATGAACTTCTGGAATGACGGGCCTGTGAATCTTTGCCTAGCTTTTCCTCATCTAACGAGGGATTTTCATCTCAAAATTACTTGAACAACTCCATTGCCCTGAATCTCAAGCATTCATTTATGTTTTGCTCCCTGATGACAATGTTGTATCTTAAAACGGAAGTCCAAAGTCTGAATTATTTTCTTTTCATGAGAGAATTAACAATGATGTTTAAATATAAAATTAAAGCTTTCTCACTTTTATAAAATGACATATTTCTGAACAAAGGCACTTAATTGGATCTAGAAACTTAAGTATTTATTTCATTTTCTGAAAAAAATAGTATTATAAACTTTCATCATACAGTACTTTTATACAAATTCTCATTTTCTCATGAAAGACTATGACCAAACGTATATTACAATTTCAAAAGCTTCTCATCATTATAAAATGGAGTACAACTTAAAATATCCCAAACAGATGCATTTCACAAAAGAATCTAAGTTTATGCACAAATTCTAGTATAATTTAAATTTAAATTTAACAGTAATAGTGACAAGATATAAAAGTAAACATTTAAATAGTCTACAAAAAAGTAGCGACATTTCTATCCAAATTATGAAATATTTCAAATATAGCATTTATTAAGAAGAATATAAGTAATTTTTGTTAAAAAGTGTCCTTTTCCTTTATTATTAATATGTTCTTACTGAGAAAGATTTGGTGATTAGGTGAAGGAAATTAAAACAAATATTAAGATAATAAAAAATGATAATCTAATTCTTATTATAAACATACACCTCATTACCAATACCTCAGTTACCAAATGAAAAATTACTTAGCTTTCACCTTAAAACTGCTTTATAGCAGAGCCATACATGAACCAGCAAAAGTTTATAAAATAAAACTTTGTTGACTGATTTTCTCTAGCATGGGTGTCAAGAATACGGACACTTAAACCAGACTTGCTGGGTTTAATCAAGGTTTACCACTGGTTTACCACTGAAAAGGTCAATCTTCACAGTGTCCGATGTAATGGGCTTGGGTGAGGATGAAGGCAGATCGTGTATGGTGGCAGACACTGCACCCACAAGCATTTATTCGCACCGTTGGTATTTTGAGAGCATCTGTGGATGTGATCTCTTAGCACTTTTCACCTTCAGTTTCAATATGCTCAAAAACGTTCTAGGGAAACTTGAAAGGAAGCCTACATCAGCTTATACCCCATCTCCCAGTAACTGAGATGTGCATGTATCAGGGCTCATTAAGGGCAGATAAGGATAAACAGGAAACATACTCTCCCATAGTTCATAGAGACAGTGACATTTCACATGCATAATGCCCTAGTCCAGTAAGCAACAGATAAACTGTTGTAGCAATTTATCCCAAAAACTCCAAAAAGAATCAAATTTTACTGAGAAAATGTTTTGAGCCTAGATGAGGTGCTCACCGATTACTTCATGATCAGGACAGACAGAGTGGAAGAAGAACAACCTGGAGGGCTCCCCAGCCCCTCATGTGTACACCATGGGCTTTTCCATCCTGCTTAGCCAGTTAGGCACCATGTTATTCAGAGAGTTCTGAGAGAGACCAAATGTGCTCAGGTATTTGCCCTGGCTAAGAGACAGGACACCTACTGTCATCCCCAGTCACTAGCAATGGCGATTACTCAGCCTTAAACTTGAAATCAGTACAGGTATTTCCTTAAAAATTCTTTCCTGGTTATATTTACTTCACAAATGTAAAGTATGATAAATGCTCACTGGGCATTAATTCAACAGACTGGCTGCCACTGTATATTTTATAACAAATCATGAAAACTTTAGTTATGATTGACAACTAATCCCTGGATAAGATACTAACTTATTAGAAGGCTAGGGAATGGCAGGCGGGAAGTAGGTGGAAGATGGAGAAAGAGCAATACAATCAGGCTCAGGAGAACAGTGAGTGAGCATGGACCCAGCACAAAATAAACACGGCAGCTTCACTCTGCACTCTTTCACCTGAAACAGGACATAAGCCGGGATCATGTGTACACTGATTCTAAGTTTACACAATTAAAAACCTGAAAATCTTAAACAAATAGAAAATATTGTCAAATTAAAAAGTATTCCCCTGCCAGGCATGGTGGCACATGCCTTTGATCCCAGGCAGAGGTAGGAAGATCAAGGTTAAGTTCAAGGCCACCCTGAGAGACTACATAGTCAATCAGCCTGTGCTAGAGCAAAACCCTACCTTGAAAAACCAAAAAAATAAAAATAAAAATTTTCCCCTAATTTTGGCACAAGTGTCCCTTTTTGTGAAGAAATTCATATAGCGAAAAACTTCAGATTCTAAGCAATGAGATGAATGTACTATTAGGAATGGCCTTTCTATGAGGTAAAAGGAAAATGTACATTTATTCCAGTGTTACAGCCAACAATAACTTTGACATTCTGAATCCAGCTTGGATACTTTAGTTGGGAAGGTGTTTGCAAAAGTATTTAATAAGAAGGCGCTGAATTTAGCATTTATTTTTTTCCTCAGGTTTCTAAACTGCTCTTAGGTCCATTAAGTATAAATAAATCATGCAGAACCTCTCCTAAGTATACTATTTTCTTCTTATAGAGAGCCATTTTTATGGATCAGATGTCACACTTCCATATTTTCAGCATTACAGGCCATACGCCCTTGGCCACAAATACCTAACTCTGCCATGAAGAAAGTAGCAATGGACAAAAAAAATAATAATAATAAAAATAATGATCACTGTGGTCTAATAAAACTTTACAAAAACAGGCTAGGGGCTGAGGAGATGGCTTAGTTGGTAAAGTGCTTGAGTTCAATCCCCAGAGGCCACGTAAAAATGCTGGCATGATGGTACGTGCTTATAATCCCATTGCCACTACGGAGGCAGAGACAGGCAGATCGCCGGGACTTGCCAGCCAGGCTAAAGAGAGAGCCTGTCTCAAAAAAAAAAAGTGTATGATGGTCCTGAGAGATGACAGCTGAAATAGTCACCTGGCCTCCACACACACCTGCACACATATGTGACCTCACATACACCGACATGCACACATCTACACTTTAAAAAATGCTCTATGGCTATAGTTTGCTGACCCCTGCTATAGATCATCTGTGTTATCTACTATTTTAAGAAATACTATATTAGTTTTAAAATACTTCATTAAAAAAAATAAGTGGAGGGTAGGAAAAGGGCGAGTAAGACTAGTAAAAGACAATTACTGTCTGTTAGATAATGGACACATGAGGCTCATTAGGCTCAAATTTGAAGAATTTGAAAATGTGCAAATTAACAGTTTAAAAAATACAAAGTAAATTAATTAATTAGTTCCACAGAAAAATGAATGTCCTTACCATAAGTCACAGGCTTAATACTTAAATATAATTAACAAATTTAAACTATAATGAAAAACAAGCTAATCCACAGGTATACAGATAAACTCTTCATGTTTTCCACAATTAAAATTACAGACTTATAAAGCTTCTGAATTATTCTTTGCTCTCATCTTATCAAACAAAAAGATGTTACCAATATTTTCTTTTAGAAAATAAAATGTAAGAAAATATAATGTATGAACATGTAAGGTATTACTTTTTAAATGAAAAGCATGCTTTTTTCTGTATTAAATTCCAAGACATCAATATTTATAACTATGACCCACACAACGAAAGTTCTTGAAAGTTGCCAAGAATGAAAGTACAGAGATCTTTAGAACACAAAGTCTGACAAGCTGTAACATCTCAGTATTCAATGAGACCTTCTCAATAGTGTTTAACGTATGTGAACCAAGCAATTATCAGAAACACGATCAAGCTTATTTTTCCTTTGAACAATGATTATTACTTAGTAAAGCCAATCCACCCACAAGAGGAAAACTGCTTAAACTTTTTACACAACTATTCTTTTAAGCTGCCTGATAAGTCTTCGGAAAAGAACCATAATGTGTTGCCCTGCAGATATATGTGTCCTAAACCAGAAATGAAGAAAAATACAAGCCTCTATGGTTCTCTAAGAAATCTGCTACCCCACTGAATCAAGATATTAATCTCAGTCAATGCAAGCCAGAAAACAAGCTCAATAGAGCCTGAGGAAATAAATCTTAATGAATGAGCAATTTTTCTAAGATTTAATAAATATGATTTTTAATTTTTTCACAACAATCTGACTTACAGTGGTTTCAATTATTATCAAAATTAAAAACTTATTTCAACTAAGCTCACAGAATTACCACACTTGATAAAAACTAAAAACACTGGCCATCGAAAAATAGAATCTCAAAATGTTCTGATTCTAAAACTAACACAATAATAAACAATCCATAGCAAAGATATGAAAGAATAATAAGAACAAACTGTTCATACGGTCATCCATTACATCTTTCATAAAAGTGTTCACTGTTCAAAAGCACAGTACACTACTGTAGCACTTTTAAACAATTTTGCCTGTCTTGCATATGTAGCCATTTTAAAATGTTATTAGATTATCCTTTTATCTGTTAATTAACTGAAGTTTATTTCTATTTCTTCCACATTAATAAATTTGAAAAAGCAGGAATAATAAATAGCACACAGTGGCATACTTACATCATACTCTGTAATTCTGGAGCAAAGCTCACAGCCCTCCCTGTGCTTCTTCCACTGCTGGAAGTGACAGTGGACATCGGGCTAGCTGCCGTATTGTTCATCTAGATTCAAAAGGAAAATATCACTTACAAAATGCACTGAGCTGTAAATAAGCATATAAGATAGAGACAATTACAAATTACTTTAAAAGATATAAAAAAGCCTGGTCTCGTAGTGCATGCCTTTAATCCCAGCACTTGAGAGGCAGAGGTAGGAGGATTGTTGTGAGTTCAAGGCCAGCCTGAGACTACACAGTGAATTCCAAGTCAGCCTGGACTAGAGTGAGACCCTACCTCATAAAAAAAAGAAAATAAAAAAAAGGGATAAAAAGTTTTAAATTTCTTTTAATTTTGGTTTTGTATAAATCAGATTTTCTTATATTCAAGTGAAATAGTACAGTGTGGGGAAAAAAAAGCTTCTGAGTTGACAGTTACCAACGATGTGACAAGTAAACATTTCAGTACTGATTCTGCAATAGATAATGTGACAAGAACACTCAATGTCAATATTCTAGCACAACTCAGTGGTTTTCTGCTGTGTTGCAGGCTGCCCAAAGACTCAGGAGCAGTTCTTCATGCAGCTCCCAACAGTTATTAAACACGCACGCCCCCAGTCTCATCCAGGACCACAGAAAACTGATTTTTGTATCATTCATATTGTGTGCATGTGTGCGTGCATGTTTGTGTGTGTTTGTGTGTGTGTATGTGTGCGTGAGGTAAGATGTCATTTAAAGAAATTCTTACAGCTATAAAACGCAAAACCAGAAAAGTATAATATAATCTATTTCTCATTTGAACTAAAGACTAAAATAAAAATAACACAAAACTGATCAATAAATCAGAAGCAAGCATTATTTATTTTCATTTTATGAGAAGATAACTTATCTAATTTAAAATGTGATATTACATCAACTACCACACAGTAAGGGCTCAATAATACGTCACATTAATAGAAAATTTGCAATACTATAATTTTTCTTAAAATAAAACTACCTTCTGGATTCCCAGCAACAACATACCAAATTTAGAACATATGACAAGACAAAGCATTTCAGGTGAGGGTTAGGCAGGGTCTAGTTGAGCAGGTAAGTTGGCCTGCCTACTGCATTCCAGAAGGTGAGGTGGCAATAGATACCTGATCCAAGTATGGCCACCTAAAAGGCCATCTCACGGGGAAGATATGGATTAAAGAGGGGGCGGTGGTCTCATACAGGTGGGTTTCTCCTCTCGGGCAGACATTTATGGCGAAGTAACATACATCAGATCCTAAATGTCTATGAGAAAGGCTTTGCGGTTCTGCACATCTCAAAAACAAAGCTCATTATTTCCTCAGGCTACTGTCACTTATGAGCATGCCACCATAGTCATTGATAAATTACACAACATAAAGGCTACAGGCTCCTGAGGCCTTCTGCATATCATCAGACTCCCAGGAATGAAAGAAAACATGTTCCAATTATTGTGGAAAACAGGAGTTAGAGGAGGGTAAATCCAATGCCCAAGTAAACTTTCCTAGGACTTCTTAATCCACAATAAAATGAGGATACTCCCACCCCCTGGGGGGAGCAAGAAAAAAGGAACACAATTCAGAACAGCGCTAAGCAATGCAGTAAGCACACAATGAATGCTAGCCACTAGAAAGATCTTACTTAACAAGTCCCTCTTCTTCATCTACAAAAAGCTATGATGGTAATTCAAATTACCCTTATTTCACAATCACATGTTTTAAAAACTTGGATACTTTGGGGTTTGGACAGGATAGAACACCTGTAATCCTAGCAGGTGGCAAACAGAAACTTGTCCCCAAACTCAAGGCCAGCCTGGCCTATACAGAGTGAGTTCCAGGACAGAAAGAGCTACACAAGGAGACACTGTCTAAAAAAAATAAAATAAAATAAACCTACCATCACCAACCTGGGTACTTTTAACTAAAAGATGTCAGTTTGTGACAAAGTTCTCTTCGCACTGTCACCATCACTACAACGGCTAGTCACTCACTCTGCCTGAAAACCTCTGATGTCTGATGCCTGCGCTCAGAAGCCAGGTAAATTCTACACCATGGTTTTCACAGCTTCCCCTCTTATTCAACTGCCATGGCCCTCTATGAACTCGGATATGTGGGTTCTTCCTCCATATTGCAGTCAAGTTTATCTCTACACTACATCCCCCTAAACTGACCAAATGTGGGGGTGATAAAGGTAGCAAGTGGAATCTAGCCCAGGGTGACTCTTCAAGGACTGACATATACAGGTCAGGCTCCGTGAGAGCAGGTAGAGAAAAGATAGTTCAGTCAGTCCACTGCTCCAGACAGGCCTTCTATAAAGTTCTTGAAAAGGGAAAGGGCACAAAGCTCTAAAACAAGCAGTACATCAACTGGTGATGAGATCTAACATATCCCAACATCCCTCTGGCCTGCTCCAGGTGACCTAGGGCAGGCCACAGCACGAGGGCACAGAATGAGACACAGCAAGATGAAAAGCTTCAAACTGAGCCTAAAGCCCAAACACATAAAGAACCTAGCACTGAAGAAGAGCACCCCTTCCTGACTTTGAAATAATCATATCTTAATACAAATGATAAAGGAAAAGGAACTACCTATGCTACCTTGGTGAAACTTGGGTTTCTGTTGTTTAAGACCGTCTCAGGTATCACTATGGAACTGAGGCTGACCTCAACTCCTGGTCCTATTGCCTCTACCTTCCTAGTGCTGGGATTAGACATCTGCCACTGTACTCCAAATTGGGGTTAAAAAGAAAAAAAAAATTATCACCACCAGTCTATGATTGAGGAAAGGGGAAACAGGAGAACAAGGACTCAACAAGCAATCCAGCAAAAAGAGGGACCAAAAAACCAAAAGAGCCTGCCTTTCTCAAGGATCTCAGATCTCATGAAAGGTTCTCTTGTCGCAACACAAGGCTGACATATACCTTGGAGAATGTTAAACTCAAAGACCGTGTCTGAACCTCAGTCTCTGAAAATCATGATGGGAGTTGACTCGTGAGATTCGATACACATGCCATTCTGTGGGACTAAGACAGCAATCTGCCCCCTTTTCTCTTTCAAATCCAGTCACCTTGCTGGAACCCTAAAGGGAAGCTATTTCACAGAGCACGTTCATTTACCACAGCTTGGGGTTGGGGGCTCAACGGAAGGGTAAAACTCTTGAAGCATGAAAACCCGGGCCAATCCGCAGCAGGTAACAAAGCGTCTCTCAGTTGTCTTCCTGCTCTCAAGTGTTTCACATCAAGGGCAGTTACTGGTGAGAGGTAAAGGGCCTGGTGGAATTTATTATGACCACGATCATCCTTTCACAGTGAGGCTATTTAATGTCTGAATCAAGCAGGTGGATAACATTTTTCTTGACATGATGAGCTGAAGAAGGCTCATTAGACTCTTTGAGCCAATTGTCTCCCAGTCATGTTTCATTTGATGATTTAGATAATTAACTCCTTTAGATATTAACTTCGTTACACATTAAAGTCCTATCATCCCCTTGCTTTATTTCCGTTCTTAAAAAAATAAAAGTCTGTTAAAAGCAGAAGCACTCCAGTCATCTCTAATAAATGCATTGAACTTGGAATGAAAGCCTACTGTAATCTTCTCAATGGGTTCATGTCCTGCAGTTGTTTCAAGGGAAAGGCAGCTGCCGGCCATATTTCACAAAATGAATTCAGATGTGCAGAACGGGACCTAGATCATTTCAACATGGCAGTTTCAAATGTGAACCCAAGGAAGAAGTTCACTACTGATTACTATTATTTTAATGTGACTACTAAACCTGCATCACAACTGTAGAAGCCTGCTCCAGAAGAGAAAATTTAAATTTACCTCTTATATATTCCTATGTGTGTATACACACTTTCCCTTGAAAGTATTGCAACTTAAAAATTTTTAATTATTACATGTATTTTTTCACAAAAATGTGAATCAAGCAAAATGCAATGACTGTGCTATTAGATTTCTATTTAAAGATCATGTTGAAGTTAATGAAAATGACCAAAGAAAGAACAGCATGAGAACATTTTTAAGTTCCCAAGACTTCAGAGAATTGAGAATCATGAGCTTCTGTACCCTAGAAGCAATAGCAAAATGTGAACTATCAGCCAAGCTATTAATTAAGACACAATGGAATTTACCTTATCATTTATTCCATTGTATCACTGTTAAAGAACACTATTCAGATGTATGTACTTATTCTGAGCACCTATGGTCTCAGTTCTAATATTCATAACCTCCATACCTCACATAATATAAAAAGGTTTACAACTGACAGGTACCCTATTTCAAGAAGTGGTGAGGTTGTGGAAAGCTGGATTTCAAACTCCTCCAACACCAGCTTCACTGGCTCTCCCAGCCTCCTGTCAGTAGCAATCAGTGTCAACCACACCACCCGTGTCTTTTGAACCCTTACCCCTGCGGTTCTTTCTTGTTGCTGTGATGAAAATACCCAACACAAACAACTGGTCCACAGAGTTATAATCCACTGTGGCATCTTCGAGGCATGAGGTGGCTGTCATACTGCATCTGCAGTCAGGAAGCAGAGAGACGAATGCGCTACTCAGACTTGCTCCTCTGTTCACTCAGTCCAAGAAACCATGGGATGGTGCCACACACAAGCAGGGTGGGTCTTCCCTCTTCAGTAGACCTCTCTGAAATACCCTCAGAAACATGCCCAGAGAGGAGCCTCCTGGATGATTTTAAATCTAGTCAAACTGATAATGAAGATTTACCTTCACAGTCCACCCCTTGGCAATGTGACAACCAAAAACATCATTAACATTCCACTTCTGGCCCCTCAAAAGGCTCATGGCATCTCGTAATGCAAAATGCATTTGGTTCACTTTCAATATTCAGTGGTACAAGGTAAACATGGCCATTTCAAGAGGAAAGATCAGATCAAAGCAAGACTGAATCCAGCCTGAAAGCCACCAGGCCCTGCATCCACATCCCTGTAGCCCTGCCCCTCCAGCTCAGCTGCCTGCAATCTCTTGGACCAGCTCTGCTCCATGCCCACAGCCCTGGCGTTTCTAGCACCTTTGCAACTTAGACTTCACCTTCAGTCTCACACAACAGCATCTCAGGGCCTCCTTGCGGGGAATCCCACCCTTGCCACACGTTGCCTGGTCTCAAGGACTTTCTAGAACCTTGGTGCAAGCCTCCATGAACCCGGGACTCTTGGCGTTTTGCTTGCCTGGAGAACAAGTTCTGCTGGCAGCTCAATAGGCAGGCGTCCTCCTTGGGCCAAAGCGTCAGCAGGCTTCCTGCACCCTGGGGAATGAACCTGGGAAAACCCACCCAGCGGAGCAGTGTTCCAGCTAGATCAGGAAAGCCCTGCAGCAGCCTTCTCGGGTCAGGTGCTCCCTCTCCTTCCAAGTGAACTTCCATTTTCATTTTCAGAAGCTGGAGCCTTGGGTGGGTGAAGTCTCCTCCTCAGGGCATCTTGCCTATTGTCCCAGTTCAGAACTCCAGCTTTCTCTAACGGTACTAATTTCTTTAACAACCACAGCTGTTTTCTTCACACTTGCCCTACCTGCAACTTTCAACTAGTTCAGAGTTTCCTTACCAAACTACACATTTTCATATCTTTCTCCTCTCTCTCTCTCTCTCATTGTACATCTAAGAGCAGTAAGAAACTAACCATGTTAGAGCTTGGATGTTAGGCTGTCTGCAAATGTCCTCTGCCACACAACTTAGTCTATTACTTTTGAATTCAGCCTCACTCGAGTTTTCAGAATATAGGCAAACCACCACCAGATTCTTTGCCAAAATTTAACATAAATGGTCTCCAGTTCAATCCCAGATAGTCTACATTCCTGTCTAAAACCTCTTGAGCTATGACCTCAATGTCCACATTTCTTTCACCAGCATTCTGGCTTCTGCATTGCAACCAGTATGAACTATTGACTTCTGCTTAGAGCACCATAGGGTTCTCTAGCCTACAGGCCCACAAACTCTTCCAAATTATCCCCAAAAACCACTACAAGACCCCACAAATCACATGGTCAGGTAATCACAGCAGAGGCCCCACTTCTCAGTACCAATTATCTGCATTAATTTTTCTCTTTGGTGTGACATAAAAGCAACTTGAAGGAAGGAAGGAAGGGAGGGAGGGAGGGAGGGA
>PVHP010049565.1:0-12115 GCA_004024765.1 Zapus hudsonius
TCTCTCTCTCTCTCTGCTTGAAAATGAATAAATAAAATATTTTTTTAAAAATTGGCCAGACATGATGGTCTACCCCTTTGACCCTACACTTGAGAGGTGGAAGCAGAAGGCTCAGGAGTTCAAAGTTAGCCTGGACTATATAAAACCTTGTGGTGGCGCACGCCTTTAGTCCCAGCACTCAGGAGGCAGAGGTAAGAGAATCACAGTGAGTTCAAAGCCACCCTGAGACTACAGAGTGAATTCCAGGTCAGCCTGGGCTAGAGGGAGACCCTACCTCAAAAAAAAAAAAAAAGAAAAAGAAAAAGAAAAAGAAAGTTCAAGGCCAGCCTGGACTTGTAAGTCCCTGTCTCCAAATTCCACACAACAGGGCTGGAGACATGGCCCAGGGGTTGAGGCTCTGGCCTGCAAAGCCTAAGGACCCTAGTTGGATCCCCCAGCACCCACGTAAAGTGGATCCATAAGGTGGCACATGTGTCTGGAGTTTGTTTGCAGTGGCTGGAGGCCCTGGTGCACCCATTCTCTCTGTCTGTCCCTTCTATCTCTCCCTCTCCCCTGGCAAAGAAAGAAATCCTGAAAGCCGAGCGTGGTGGCACACGCCTTTAATTCCAGCACTGGGGAGGAGGAGGAGGCAGGAGGATCACCATGAGCTCAAGGCCAGCCTGAGACGACAGAGTGAATTCTAGGTCAGCCTGGGCTAGAGCAAGACCCTACCTCCAAAAACAAACAAAACCAAAAAATAAAAAATAAAGAGAAATAAATCCTGCAAAACCAACATATGGTCAACCCACTTCTGCCCCCCCAGGTCCCCTTGTTTCTGCTTCCTCCCTGGGCCCAGGGGTCACTGTAACCTTGCTCTTGGCCAACGGGGTTCATAGCGCAAGGCTGAGCCGGAAGTGAACTGGGGGATGAGGCCATATCTGTTCTAGCAGTGCTCTTGATATGCCTTGTGGTGAGGGCTTCCAAGAAGCAGGGGCGGTTAAAGGAGCTGAGCAACATTTACCAGAAACCCGCCCCGCCCCGCCCCACCCCCTGGGCCCCTCTCTCTCTCCCCCCTTTCGCAGTCTGTTTTTCCACAGAACATTTTCTTACAGAGTTTTTATTTATTTTCAAGACACTGCAGACAAACTCCAGATGCATGAGCCACTTTTGTGCATCTGGCTGTATGTGGCCCTGGGGAATCGAACTCGTGTCTTTAGGTTTTGCAGGCAAGTGCCTTACCTGCTGAGCCATCTTTTTAGCTCCAGTCCATGGAGCATTTTGCCCTGACCTCTGGTCCTGAACCCCCTTGGGGGGTCTTGAGATGGCCCATCCACCTAGGTGCCTGTCGAGGCTCCAGTGTTTGAGCAGAGTACCGGATTCAAATTCTCCCCTGGCCACTTCTTAGTAGGTGACTTTTTTTTAATTTTATTTATTCATTTTCAAGCAGAGAGAGAGAGAGAGAGAGAGAGAGAGAGAGAGAGAGAGAGAACCAAGGCCACCACCCTGGCTTATGTGGGTCCTGGAGAATTGAACCCGGGGCCTTAGGCACTGGAGGCAAGTGCCTTAACCGCTGAGCCATCTCTCCAGCCCGATCTTGAACTTCTGAGCCTCCTGCCTCCATTGCCCATGTGCTGGATTACTGTCATGAGCAGCCTTTGATTCCAGCAGAAGCAGGAGGATCACTGTGAGTTCAAGGCCAGCCTGGGACTGAAGAATGAATTCCAGGTCAGCCTGGGCTAGAGGGAGACCCTACCTCGAAAAACCACAAAAAGGGGCTGGAGAGATGGCTCAACGGTTAGGGCACTTGCCTCCAGGGCCTAAGGCCCTGGGTTCAATTCCCCAGGACCCACATAGGCCAGACCCACAAGGTGGTGGCTCTGGTGTTCTCTCTCTCTCTCTCTCTCTCTCTCTCTCTCTCTCTCTCTCTCTCTCTCTCTCTCTCTTTCTCTCTGTATCTCTGCTTGAAAATGAATAAATGAAATATTAAAAAAAAAGAAAAAAAAGAAAGCCTGGTGTGGTGACACACGCCTTAAATACCAGCACTCAGGAGGCAGAGGTAGGAGGATCGCAGTGAGTTCAAGGCTAGCCTGAGACTATGTAGTGAATTCCAGGTCAGCCTGAGCTAAAGAGAGACCCTATCTCAAAAAAAAAAAAAAAGAAAAACAAAACCTTCTCTTTTCAGATGGCCATGACTCAGATGTCATCACTGTTGCTGAGAAGTGACAGTGGAGTGTCCAGCACTGGGACATCTCTGTCACACTTCCTGAGGCTCAGGCTCTATTGTGGAAGAGGCGGCGGAATGATTGTAAGAGCCAAAGGATGGGGAGGACTGCTCACAATGGAAACTTCCAGATACAGAATGACCTTGATATTCGTGACTTCACAGGGCCTGAAAACACCTACACATAATGGAGGAAAAGATGACGCCATCAAAATAAGAGAGACTCATTTGGGGAGGGATATGATGGAGGTGAATTTGAGAGGGTGAGGTGGGGGTGAGGGGGAATTATGGTTTATTGTCTATAATTATGGAAGCTGTCAATAAAAACAAAACCAGGGCTGGAGAGATGGCTCAGCGGTTAAGGCACTTGCCTCCAGTGCCTAAGGCCCTGGGTTCAATTCCCCAGGACCCACATAAGCCAGACCCACAAGGTGGTGGCCCTGGTGCTCTCTCTCTCTCTCTCTCTCTCTCTCTCTCTCTCTCTCTCTCTCTCTCTCTCTCTCTCTCTCTGTCTCTCTGTCTCTCTGCTTGAAAATGAATAAATAAAATATTCCTTTCCCTCCCCTCAGTCTCAATGCTTGAAGCAAGTGCCACCAGCTCGCTTCCAGAGAAGGAAAGGGCGAGGCTTTGGCCGAGGTTCTTGGAAGTTTGGAGCAGCTTTCCGGGAAAGGCTGAGGCATGCAGCCTGCATCTGGGACTCCAAGTGTGTGCGAACTCACGTGACCGAGTTGCCAAAAGGAAAGGGGGTAGAGAGGGTGCTAGGGAAAAGGAGAACCTCCAAAAATCAGCACCCCAAACTGAGAAATGCTTCCCTCCTTTCTGCAGGTCCGTGGGCTGAGCTGGGGTTTGGGACCTCGTCTAAGCTGAAGATGAATGATCTTCTGACTGGGACCCTCAACTAGACAAGAGCAAAGGGGGCCAGAGTCCCCCTTTGTGACCACCTTCCTCAGCCCCAAGGAATCAGGAGTTCAGGGCCATCCTCAGTTATATGAGAGTTTCAGCATGGTGGTGCACGCCTTTAATCCCAGCACTCGGGAGGCAGAGGTAGGAGGATCGCTGTGAGTTCAAGGCCACCCTGAGACTACGCAGTGAATTCCAGGTCAGCCTGGGCTAGAGCGAGACCCTACCTCGAAAAACAAACCAAGGGCTGAAGAGATGGCTTAGGGTTAAGGCATTTGCCTGCAATGCAGAAGGACCAGAGTTCGATTCCCCAGTACCCATATAAAGCCAAATGCAGTTCAGTTGCAGAGGCTGGAGGCCCTAGTGTGCCCATTCTCTCTCTCTCTTTCTTTCATAAATAAAATAAATTTAAAAAAAAAAAAACAAACCAAACCAAACCAAAAACCTCTTAGCAAAGTAAGTGTACTGCAAAGGGGAAGCCTGGGCTAGAGTGAGACCCTAACTTGAAAAAACAAACAAACAAACAAAAAAAAACCCAAATAAATAAAAAGCTTTGAAGCCGGGCGTGGTGGTGCACGCCTTTAATCCCAGCACTCGGGAGGCAGAGGTAGGAGGATCGCTGTGAGTTCAAGGCCAGCCTGAGACTACAGAGTGAATTCCAGGTCAGCCTGGGCTAGAGAGACCCGACCTCGAAAAACAAAAACAAAACAAAAGAAAACAAAGCTTTGAGTGTGCAGGCATGCATTCAAGCCCAGCTTGGGCTCCTCATGGGTCTTTGGAGTACACAAGGTACATTGCACTCATGTGGTCTAGGTTGGCCTTGAACTCATGTAACTTGAGACTGGCTCGAACATGTGATCCCCAAGTGCTGGGATTATAGGAAAGCTCTGAAGCCTCAAGTCTGTTTCCAGACAGGTTCTGTGTAGCTCTTCCTGATCTGGAACTTCTGAGCCAAGTGATCCTTCTGCTTCAGTCTGAAGTCGCTGGGATTACCACACCCTCCCCTCTCTGGCTGGTTTGAGGGTGGCTTTGAACTATGGATTCTCTGTATTACATACATGTTTATATATATATATATATATATATATATTATTTATTCATTTTCAAGCAGAGAGAGAGAGAGAGAGAGAGAACACCAGGGCCACCACCCTGTGGGTCTGGCCCATGTGGGTCCTGGGGAACTGAACCCATGGTCTCAGGCACTGGAGGCAAGTGCCTTAACCGCTGAGCCATCTCTCCAGCTTTTTTAATATTTTATTTATTCATTTTCAAGCAGAGAGATGAGAGCCAGGGCCACCAGCTTGTGGGTCTGGCTTATGTGGGTACTGGGGAATTGAACCGGGGGCCTTAGGCACTGGAGGCAAGTGCCTTAACCACTAAGCCATCTCTCCAGCCCTTTTTTTTTTTTTAATATTTTGAGAGAAAGAAGCAGAGAATGGGCACGTTGGGGCCTCCAGGCATATGCGTCACCTTGTGCATCTGGCTTTATGTAGCTACTGGGGAATCAAACTCTGGTCCTTCTGCTAAGTCATCTCTCCAGCCCTATACCTGGTTGTTTTTCAAGGTAGGGTCTCGCTCCAGCCCAGGCTGACCTGGAATTCACTATGGAGTCTCAGGATGGCCTTGAACTCACAGCGATCCCACTACCTCTGCCTCCCGAGTGCTTGGTTTGTTTCTGACTAGTCTGAGGGCCATGCAAATCCACCTGGCTGTTCAAGTGTTCACTAGCTACTGGCTACCTAGAAAACTTCTACCATGGCAGGAAATACTGTTGGCACCAACTCACCTGGCAGAAACATACCTAGCGCCCAATTAACAAAGGAAGCTTTTCTTGGTTGTCTCACACTTTAAATTTTGACCTGTAATTCCAAGCACTCAGGAGGCCAAGATAGGACAGTGAGTGAATCCCAGGTCAGCCTGGGCTAGAGTAAGACCTGCCTTGAAACACCAAAAAAGGTCAAAGTCAAGCATGGTGGTGCATAACCATAATCTAAGTACTCAAAAGGACGAGTTGGAGACCAGGCTGAGCTAGAGCCTTTGTGTGCCGTCTAAGTTTAGGGACTGGGTTTGATTCTCCAGTACCCACATAAAGCCAGATGCACAAAGTGGTATCTGGTGGTGAGCAGGTTTGCAGTGTCTGGAGTTTGCAGTTTTTGGAGGCCCTCATCTCTGCCTCTTCCCCCTCTCAAATAATTTTGGGGTTTTCACTATGTAGTCTCAGGGTGGCCTTGAACTCACAGGTGATGCAATCCTGCCTCTGCTGGGACAGGGCTTAAATATATTTTTTTAATATTTTATTCATTTTCA
Source organism: Zapus hudsonius (assembly GCA_004024765.1). Lineage (NCBI taxonomy): Eukaryota > Metazoa > Chordata > Mammalia > Rodentia > Dipodidae > Zapus > Zapus hudsonius. Next base: position 5,408 of record PVHP010049565.1, read on the forward strand.
AGCAGAGAGATAGAGAGAATGCACAAGGGCCACCACCTTGTGGGTCTGGCTTATGTGGGTCCTGGGGAATTGAACCCAGAGCCTTAGGCACTGGAGGCAAGTGCCTTAACCGCTGAGCCATCTCTCCAGCCCATTAAATATTTAATTTTAAAAAATTCCAGGTGCCTTTAATCCCAGCACTCGGGAGGCAGAGGTAGGAGGATCACCATGAGTTCAAGGCCATCCTGAGACTCCATAGTGAATTCCAAGTCAGCCTGGTCTAGAGCGAGACCCTACCTCGAAAAAACAAAAATAAAAAAAAACTTCACCAAGTGTGTCAGAGTTCAAGTTCTAGCGATGTAACCAGTGAACATTTCCTTTTGCCTATCAAGTACTCACCTCCACAAACACAGGAAGACACACGTTAAGACAAAAGGTTTTTATTCAAAAAACGCCAAGTATAAAAAAAAAAAAATAAGGTCTCTTTTATCCCCTGTACAGTATTTCACGCAGATAAAACCAGCAGGTTACATGCTGCTCACACAGCCAAGAGGATCCAAAGGCACACCATCAAACTGCTTCTCATACACCTACCCTATACACACGTCAGGGATGCCCTCCCCACACAGGCCAAAGGGCCCCATGGATGTCAGGAATTCTTAGCAACTCTCATGCCTGAGTCCTATCACCCACAAAAAAGAGCAAGTGTCGTAGCCCTCCCCAAAAGGTCCCCAAGTCAGAGGAGGAAAAGAAAAACAAAAACAAAAACTAGAGCTACTGCTAGTAGAAGCTTAGAGCAGGAAGGGAACCAAATAAATAAATAAATAAATACATTAACACATTGACCTCCAGGCTAGAATGTGTATCTTTCAAAAAAAAAAAAAATCCAACAGGTATAATAACTTAAAGGCAAAAACTTTTTTAAAAATTAGAGCAACTAGAACCCATTTGTATATTACCATGCCAACTGTACACACATTTACAGCTTTTTCTGTTGTTTTTCTTGTTTGCATTGTTTGTGCATTGTGTGTGAGGTCTTGCTTTGGAAAGTAGAAACCAAAAACAGGAAGACCAGTTCACGAGGGAGGCAGGTGGCTCAGGTGATGGGCCCTGTAAGCAAGCCTCCTCCATGGCTCCTTTCTATGGGGGCCAGAGAAGAAAGAAAAACAAAAACAGGGAACCAAACCCAGGCAGATTTTTGGAGAAGCAGCAGGTAAGAGAGGCGAGTTCAAGTATTTTCCCAGCACAGCCGGAGTCCCCACGGAAGGCACTCAGAAGAGTCAGAAGAGGTGACAGGGACTTTTAAAATATGGTGCTATCCCATCCCAGCCCATCCCCCTGCCCGACCCATCGAGGCAATGGGCACAGAGTTTTCTGTGGCAGGGTGACTGATGACCCACCCCCAACCCCCACCCCAGGGTTTTGTGGAGCCCAGCAATGCTGGATGCTTTGAGAAGGAGAGAGGAATTATGGGAATAGTTGAGGCCCAGGACACCTGGGGTGGCGTTGTGTCTCTGCCCTTGGATGGCAGCCTCCAGGGCCCTGGAGTCTGGAATGAGCTGTCACTTGATTCCTCTATCAAGCACAGTCCTGCTTGGGTAACCTGGAAGCTGGAGGCAAAGCTTCCCCTCCCAGCATCTGACAGGCCGGCTGAAAGGCTATTTGCTGGATGGTGGAGACAGGCTATGGAGATGAATCTCGGCTGTTTCCTGGGGCAGGAGGACATCTTGCATCCAGGGATGGTTCTGGATTTCTTCGAAGGATGGCCGATCTGATGGTCTCAGGGCCAGGCACCATCGAATGAGGTGCTGACACTCTGCAGAAATGGACAGACGGAGGTTAGGCATGACTCGAGTGCGAGGGGAGTCTCTTTACTGACATCCGCGGCCAGAGTCCGTCTGCTTGCTGCTAAAACACTGTCTCTTAAACCTGTGGTTTCAAACTTCAATAGCTCGGGCCTTTCCCACGACACCCACTCACCAGAAATGGGGCGGTTATGAGACATCCCCAAGCACGATGAGGTGATTCAATCTACCTCCACGGAACACCACCCGAATGAGGTCACCGGGACCAGACCACAACATTTAGGAGCTATGGCCTTAAGGGCTAAGGCTGAAAGAACAGCCCTTGAATTTTTACTCCCTACCAGCCAAGAGTGGAGAGGCCACGTCTGCTGGTATTTAAAAATTTTCAGGCCCCAGGGTAGAGCTCAGTGGTAGTAGGTTTCACCTTCAGGGGGTCTCCAAACAAAAATCGAGACTTAAAAATGGTTCATTTGAGGGCTGGAGAGATGGCTCAGCGGTTAAGGCACTTGTCTCTGGCCCTGTTTCTCTCTGCTTGAAAATGAATAAATAAATAAAATTTTAAAAAATGGTTCATTTGAGGCCAGTCTGGGATATATTGGGAAAGCCCATCTTAAAAACCCAAAACATGCCGGGCGTGGTAGCGCACACCTTTAATCCCAGCACTCAGGAGGCAGAGGTAGGAGGATCGAGGTGAGTTCAAGGCCACCCTGAGACTACATAGCAAATTCCGGGTCAGCCTGGGCTAGAGTGAGACCCTACCTCTCAAAAAAAATAATAGTGGGGACTTCACTGAAGTTACCTGAAGAGACCCGCTGCCTGAAGAAAACCTGGCCCTTGACGATCTCTTCGTCTCGCTCAAAAGGGATGTCTCCACACACCATATCGTAGAGCAGGATCCCCAGGGACCACACAGCCGCAGACCTTCCGTGGTAGCGATGGTAGCGGATCCACTCTGGAGGGCTGTACACCCGGGTCCCTGTGAGCAGGAGAAGAGAAAACACGCCTTTATTAAATTAAATTAAAACAACTAGGTACAATAATGCTACCTCTAAAAAAAATAAATAAAAGGGGCTTTTGTCCCTTCTTGCCTCCCTAACAAGGAGGACTCAGTACTTTCTCTCCTTTCCTTCTCTTAATCTAAGTTTCTCTAAACCTTAAAAAAGAAAAAAAAAAAGTTGAAGTGGGCTACCACACTTTTAATCCCAGAAGCTTGGAGGCTGAGTTAAGAGGGTCTCTGTGAGGCCACCCTGGGCTAGAGTAAGACTCTGGGGAGGGGAGAGCCTCTCAGGCTGAGACAGGTCCATTTTAGCCTCATGGCCCGCCAAAAGGAGGAAGGAGGTGTGGTCTATGGCATAGGTCCAAATTCTTTCCCAACTTGAAACTGAAATCCTTTGTAAACCGCTTCAAGACACAAACAGGTCTGGCTGCAGACCCAAAATCTGGGGCCCTGGGAGGTTCAGGACCACCCGCCAAGGGATCAAAGATTTAACAACCTAACAATCAAGGTGGGTTTCCAGCAAGTATCTGAAACTGTTCCATTGACATTGCCCAAGGTCCTGCCAGCAGAGACCATCCATGACCCAGGCCAAGATCCTTGCACAACAACCCCAGTTCAGCATGCCCTTTGGGAAGCCTTCCTCCTCCCCACCCTGAGAAGCAGGGGCTGACACCCACTCTTTCCTCCCTCCCCAGATGGGAAAGGTTGCAAGGCTGGTTTCAGACCACGTGATTCCTGTTTACAAACTTTGGGTAGTAAAAAAAAAAGTGTCATCTCATGGTGCTCACCAGGGGGCAGAAGAGACTCGTTGGGGAAAAAAAATAACCCACAACAGGACTCAGCCAGCCATTAACTGTTAAATACAAAAAATGCAGCTCAACCCAGCGTCCTCCAAGGGCAAATAAACAACAAACCCCACGCCCTAGTCACCAGTTTTGAAAGGCGATCGTTTGTTAGGGTAAGCCACTCAGATGGCGACCCACCCTCCCCAGACTTTGATCTTGATCTTTTCAGAGAGCAGCCGCTCTCCAAGCCCCTCCCTAAGATAGGTTTTCACCCACCCGGCGGGGAGACACCCAACTAATTTTCAAACCAGCTAGAGATCTCATTTCACAACATTCATTCCCGATTCCCTCACCCACAAGTCAGCCCCCCCCCAAAATTTAGTGCAACTATATGAAAAGAGAAAAAAAATACAAAATACAAAACTGCACCTCCAAGAACTACCTTACAGAAAAACTCCTTTACAAAACAAAGCAAAAATTAAAATAAAAAATAAAATCACAAAGCAGGCATCAATTTTAAATTCTCTCCCGCCACCCCCATCCGAAGTCCTTTTACTGGCTGGGAAATTGGGTCAGACTTGGGGAATCTGGGCTAGAGCCAGGGGCTCATAACCACTTCTTATTCATCGGGAAAGCTTGCCATACACTGAATTCCACTAAATAAAATAAATAAAAATTCAAGCCGGGCGTGGTGGCGCACGCCTTTAATCCCAGCACTCGAGAGGTAGGAGGATGGCCCTGAGCTCAAGACCACCCTGAGACTACACAGTAAATTCCAGGTCAGCCTGGGCTAGAGGGAGACCCTACACCTCGAAAACCCAAAATAAATAAATAAATTCAAATCATGCCAGAGACATTACAGCTTTTCTATGCTGTTGGGGAGCTCCCCCTGCGCCCCACCCAGGGCTAGCATGGATGACCTTTACAAAGGGGCCCTGGAGCGCAGGCCGGATCAGGCCTCCGTCCAAAGGCCCCGGGCACCTGGGCAGCTCCTCCCTGTCCCCAGGCTCACCATCAAAGTCCGTGTAGACGGTGTCCTTGAGCAACGCCCCCGACCCGAAGTCGATGAGCTTGAGTTCTCCCCGATTGAGGTCGATGAGGATGTTCTCGTCCTTGATGTCACGGTGGAGTACCCCGCAGTTATGGCAGTGCCGCACGGCTTCCAGCACCTGCCAGAAGAAGCTCCGGGCCAGGTCTTCTTGCAAAGCTCCCCGTTCCGTGATGAAATCAAACAGATCTTGCACCGGGTCGGGTCTCTCCAAGATCAAGACGAAACTGTCGGGTCTCTCGAACCAATCCAGGAGTCGAATAACTCCGGAGAAGCCGGAGCTCACCTTCTTCAGTAAGACCACTTCCATGGGCACTCGGGTACCATTCGGCTGCAAAGCGATGAAAGGAGGGGTGGTGGGTGGGGGCGGGAGGAGGAGTCCCCGGTGACGGCGGGAATCCGGGAGGCACCCACCCCTCCTCACCCCATCCATCCTAGGGGAGTGGGGGGTGGGAGGAGGGAGAAGGAGGGAGGTCACTCTCTCCAGGATACTCACCAATTCTCCCCAGTCGGAAATCCGGTCCTTCTCCACGTGTTTGATGGCCACCTAGAAACCCCCAAAGTCTCCATCAGATCCCCTTTTACGCACAGCCTCGCGCGCCCCTAACCTCAACCCCACATCGGGGGGGAGGGGAACCCCCAGATTGGGGGAAAGGGAGCCCCACTCACCGGCAAGTTGTCGGCGACTCGGATGCCCGAATAGACGGAGCCGAAGCCTCCGCTGCCCAACAGCGGGCCCACCTGGTACTGCGACTCCAGGGGCTCCTTCTCTTTGCCTGGATGGGAAGCGAGCAGGACGCACGCGGCACGGTCAGCCCGGAGACTACTCCCCACCGGCAAATACCACCACCCACCACGCCGAGCCCCGTTCCCGACGCCCCCCATCCCCGACCGCATGCACGGATGCACGGGACGCATGCATGGAGAGATGGATGGATGGATGATGGATCCGAGGCCACTCACCGGGCGCCAGCTTGGTGGCGTGCAGGTCGTTGCAGGGCGCGGCGCGCAGGTGGGCCAGCGAGTTGATTTTGGATAAGAGCATGCCAACCTCCAGGGTGTCGGTGGGTGCGGGGACCGTGCCCGGAGAAGGAGCAGAGGCGACGGCGGCGGGAGCTGGAGAAGCTGGCGGGGTGACGAGGACGATGATGATGGTGTTTAGCGCGGAAGGCCGAGGGCGAGTCCCGAGGACAACCGAGGGCGCTGGCCGGGCAGGGTCAGGCAACGCCGGTAGAGCGGCGGCGGCGGCGGGGTGAGCTCGGCTTCGTGGAGCTCAAGCTAGCTCCGCGGGGGACCGATGATCGGCTCGGGGCTTGGCCGCTGCCGGGGACACCGCCGATCCCGCCGCCGGAGCCGCCGACTCCTCTCTCCGGCCTCCACCTCTTCTTCTTCCCTCCGCCGCCGCGGTCGCTGCAGCAGACGCCCGGCTGCGCCCCGCCGCCAGGAGTAAAGGGGCGGAGCGGCGCGCCCGCCGGTGGTGGAGGGGAGGAGGGCGGGCACGGGGCGGGGCCTCTCCCGGGAGGCCGAGGCCGGGAGCTCGGCTACGGAGCTGGCTGAGGGAGGAGAAGGGGTGGAGGAAAGCCGCTCGACAGACCCCCCCGGGCCACGCCCACGCGGCGGATCTCTTAGCCAACCAGAAGCAGGCCGATCTGCATAAAAGCGCGCTTGGCCCCGCCCACCCGCCTCAAACCCCGCCCACGCCGGCGAATCTTTCAAGCCGACTGATCTACATAAAGGAACCTAAACCCCGTCTCTCCCCCCCCTCGCGAGCGCCCGGTGAGTCTCTTAGCCAATCAGAAGCAGACTGATCTGCATAAAGGCGGTGTTGGCCCCGCCCCCTGCCCCGCCCTGGCTCACTCGCGGTCAGAATGGTCTCTTACGCCGCCACGACGTGGCGGGAAGGAAAAGGCGCCAAAATGGAGGGGGAGGGGCGCGGGGTTGTGGGTGGGGGGGTGGCGGGGAGAAGGGGGCGGGGAAGCTGGCTGCCGGGGCCGCCGACGGAGGAAGGATGGGGAGGGGCGTATCGATTCAAACCCAAACAATAACAAAGCCATCAAAGGCCGCGCGGAGGCCGGCTCTGGCCTTTCTGGGGTT
>PVHP010049566.1:0-12105 GCA_004024765.1 Zapus hudsonius
CAGGGAGAAGTAGATGGAAGTGTTTGCTTTCATGTGTCACAAAACCTACTGAAGTTCTGCCCAATGAAACACTTCCAGGTTGGGTTGATATGGGCCACAAGGTCCTTTTCTACATTGTCTTTCTCCAATGCCTGAGTAGCACATGCCATTGAGGTCTGTGGCATCTCTTCTAACGCCATTTTTGATCACTGACTTAAGGCTGCACACGGTCACTGCAGGCACGGGCTTCTCAGCTGCAATGGTCTCCTGGGGGAGGTGCTCATGCGACCATAAAGAAGAGGTTGTAGCTACTGAAGCCCTGGCTCTTCTCATATTTTATTATTCTTTAGGTATTACTTTTGTATGTATAAAATATTTTCCAGAACAATTTAAAAATTATTCTTGGAGGACTAGCCCTCTGTGGCAGTTCCTATATTTTGGGACCTCAGAGATGTATAAACTTAGAATCTACCCTCATGTAAATCAGAGAGAGAAGACAAACTTATACACATGATTTAGAGTGATTTGTGTTTTCCCTTGTGGCAGTGCTGGGGGTCTGACCAAGGCCTTGTGCAAGCTCAATGTTTGTTCAAGGGCTATATTTCTAGTCCTCCCTGTTTTTTAAGAAAACGTTTCATTCTGCAGCTAGGCCAGGTGACTGACCTTGGATTTTCAGCCAGCCTCCTGCAACAGCCTCCTCAGTGCTTGGATACAGGTTTGAGCCACCACACCTAAACAATCTTTGTTTTTGTTTTTTTTTTTAAAAAAACTTTTAACTTTCTTCCCTTCCTTTCTTCTTTCTTTCTTTCCTTTTCTTATTTATGAAAGAGGGAGAGGGGAGAGAGAGAGAGAGAGAGAGAGAGAGAGAGAGAGAGAGAGAGAGAGAGAGAGAGAGAGAGAGAGAGAGAGAGAGAGAGAGAAATGAGTGCCCCAGGGCCTCTAGCCACTGCAGATGAACTCCAAACCATTGCACCACCTTTTGAATCCTGGCCTGATGTGGGTACTGGGGAATCTAATCTGGGTCCTTAGGCTTTGAAGGTAAGTGCCTTAACCACTGAGTCATATCTCCAGCCCAACTTTTGGGTTAAGAAAATATTTTATTTATTTGTAAGCAAAGAGATACAAATAGACAAGACAGACAAACAGACAACACACACACATACACACACACACACAGAATATGTGAGAATGGGTGTGCCAGGGCCTCTAGTCACTGCACATGAACACCAGATGCACGCACCACTTTGTGCATCTGGCTTTCATAGATACTGGGGAATTGAACCCCGGGTCCTTAGGCACTGGAGGCAAGTACCTTAACTATTGAGCCATCTCTCCAGCCTTTGTTTTTTTAAAGGCAGGTTCTTAGTATGTAGCTCAGGCTGGCCTTGAGCTTGAAATTGCCATGTCTCCTCCAAAATGCTAGGATTACAGGCATCTGCTACCAATCCCAGCTGACATATCGTGAAGTCATGAATGTGCTACATGCAATATCCAGAGGATAACCGAGAAGTCAAGCCATGCTTGGTGGAGGAAGTGTCCGTTGAACTGAGAAGAAAGTAGGTTTTCAGAGTTATGAAAAATTAGTGCATATTATTTCTGTGGAATGGTTCTGTCCTACTGGAGTACAGGGTTCCTCAGGGCAAGATGAGAGGTCGAAAGGCACATTGGGAGCAGACCATGAAGATCCACCTGGCACATAATCCACCTGTCCTTCATGCTCCCCACTGAGGCTCTGCATGGGAAGTGATGTGTTTGGATCATTCTTCTGCCAAATCCTTGCTGAATTTTCCTTTTTCTCTCAAGCCTCCAGCCCATCCAGGTCTCTGGGCTTCTTCATGGATGCTGGGAAGCAAGGAGAACAGGATGGTCCAGAAGGGAAGGAGTAGAAAGGCTGGGTTGCTAAATACCACACAGTACGTAGGATGCGGAACTCAACTTGGAACTCAGTTGTCTTTCTTCCAGGTTAGGCACTAAGATAAATCATGTGTTAGGAAAGGAATGGCTCCACACACCACTGTGCAAGTGCACAGAGTCTAGAGAACAAGAGGCTGGAAGTGTTTGATCTCCGTGTTTTGGGAGGCCAGTGAGGGAGGGAAGGCTTCTTGGAGGAAGTGTAGAACAGTTTTCGGATGTGAATTAGGATGGAGCTGACGCAAAAAGGAGGTGGGAAGTTTGGGAGATGAGAAAGAACAAAATCTAGCCACAGTCCTTAGAAGTGCTTCTCCTGTGAAGTATGTGCCAGCACGCCAGTCATGTGGCTGCCTTGTTGGGGTTCGGCAGGGATCGGAACAGCCTGCATGCTTCTGTCTCCCTTCCTTTTTTTTTTTTTTTTTTTGCACTAGGGGACCACCCTCCTGGAATCCAGAATGTGTGGGTCCCAGATTCTTCCTCCCAGCCTCCCCAGACATAAATCACAAGTGATTTCATTAAATGCACCTCCTGCTGGGGATGTTGGCTCATAATTCCTCTCTGATTAACCCCCACTACCCCGGCAAGTTTATAGGCTAAGAGTGGGAGGGGGTGCAGGGGAGGATAAAAGGAGGGATGGGGGGAATCCCAGGCGGGTGATGGATGTCTCTGTCAGCCCAGCTCGTATTTATTAATAGTCTTAATACGGGAAGCAATAAAGGAAGAGAGGGATTCTATTAATTAAATCATTGTTATAATTAACTTTCATTAAAGGAGGATCAATAAAGAGGGGTTGAGATGGAGAGAGAAGAGATCCATTATCTCTAATTTCCTTGGAAGGGATTCAGGGAACGAGATGGGGTTGCTAGGAGACAGAGAAATGAAGGAAGAAGGAAGGATGTGAGATGTCATCCAGGTGGGATAAGAAGGGGGTGAACAGGAGTTTCAGGTGGATGGAGCCAGGGAATGGTGGGGGTGGTCCATCCAGGGACCCTGAAGGGGATAGAGGAAGGGAAAAAGGGGGTACAGGCGTATGTGGCCAGGCACTGCAGAAAGCACTGGTGAGCGAGCATGCAGGTCCTCAATGAATGCTTTATGATGCTGTGGATGTGTCTGTGTAGCTCAGAGCTGGTTAGGGTGGATGAATGCTGCTGTGACTGTGGAGTCAGAGTGTGCATGTGGGTGAGGATGCAACAGAGAAGAGTGGGGAGAATCCAAGATAGTCTGCAGAGGCCAGGGCACTTGAGACAGGAGTAATGCCTAGTTGTGGCCCAGGGCACAGCACAGGCTGCCATAGAGTGAAGGTGTAAGCATGAACGCCTAGCCTCTTGTCTGCATGCCCTGCCCCTATCGGCGTGCTCCAGGCCAGACCTCCCTCTGGGATAAAGGTTCTGTCCTCATCCTCTGGTGGCCAGCACACAGGAGGAACAGTAGGAAGGTTACCTGCCCAGCATCCTGCCCTTTCACCAGGCCTGGGAGCCCTAGGCCCCTCTCCATCTAGCCATACCTCTTGATAAGAACACATCTTACAACAGTTACACATTATATAAATATATTTGCTCAAACTACAGATAAGAAGGTAGGGATATGGGGGAGGGAGCTTTTATTGCTGTGGGGGACCTGGAAAGGAGAAGGGATAAAGGAAATGGGGACACTTGGGATTCCCCATCCCTCACAGAAGGCACAAATACAGTATTTTCCATTTGTGGACACAGGAGTGTAGGGTGGCCAAGGGGTCAGAAGACAGAGCACAAGAGTCCTTAAATAGAAAAAAAACTTCCAAACTTAATATCTAAGGCTATGTTAAAGGCTAGGGATGGGTGTGGAAAGTAACAGGGAACAGAAAGGGGAACCAGTGAGGCTGAGAACCAATAGAGACCCGATGAGGTCGTGATGTCCATGCTATTGCCTCCATGCAGGCCCCAGAGAAAACTCAGGTAAACAAACAAACCCCAGGAATTGGCTTTGGGGCATCAGAGGGGAGTGTGTGTTTATAAGTGTGTGTGTGTGTGTGGGGGGGGGCTGTGTACTGGAAGCCACCAGGGATAGTGGATAATTCTGTTCCTAGAGGAGGTCTCCTCCACCCTACTGCCTTCAAACCACTTTCAGAGGATAAATTCAGCCGCTGCTTTCAAGACAGACCCCTGCCTGGGACAAAGGAGCCAGGCAGACGATGAACTTAGAAAGCTGGGGTTGAAACAGTGTGCAGGAGCAGGTCTTGGGGAGCCCAGTGTGGAGGATATGGACATGAGACTGAAGTGCATGTCTCCATGTGTCACAGGAGGGATAAGATCACTCAAAAGTGAAAGGGTCCTGGGTGCTGAAATAGAAGTGTCCATCCATGTGGTCCTCCAGGGCATCCTTGTCACTCTCAGCAGGGAAGCGCTCCTTACAGATAGGACACTCTTTCCACGGAGTGGTGGCTGGGCCTCCAGTACTGACCTCTGTTAGAGGACCCACTGCAAAGCCACTTCTAAAGAAATATGGAGACAAAAGGTCAGGATGCTTTATTTAGTCAGTTACATATTGATTGATTGACTGAGACAGAGCCTCTATATGTAGGTGACTTTGAACTCCTGATCTTCCTGATTTCTTCACCTCCTAAGAATTGGGTATTGGGCATGTGCCATAATGCCCAACTTTTACTGCCTTCTTGACCTATGGACCTCAGGGAGAAGGACACATGGTGCCTGGGTCCCTGGATTTCCCTGCTCCTAATGTTCCTTGCTGGTCAGTTTCTAGTCCAGCTTCTTCTATGTCCACGATACAGGATGTATTCATTCTCCAGATCTCCATGTCCCTGCTGGTGTCTGTAGTGCAGGACCCATCCCCCAACCTCCTGCTCTCCTCCCTCCATCTCCTTCTGCTACCTAATGAGGCTGAAAATGAGTGCGACATTGTCCTTCATCTTCCCGCTGGGCTGAGAGTGATGACAGCATCAGCCGCCCCTGCCCTGAGCCCACCTCACTCCCCAGAGCTGGGGGCCTGGTGATAACACCTCTCCTCCCCAGGCCCTGCCTGCCTCACCTGGGCAGGAGAGGAAGGCAGCAGGGACCACCTGACACCTATGTCCCCTACCCTTGGTGTCCCCTCCCAGCCCCCCAAAAGTCAAGGAAGAGGCACAGTTGATTCCAGGCTTTTCTTGGTCCTACCCATGACTGGGCCTTGGTCTCTCCTGGTGGTTGGGGAGGGGATAGGGGCAGGAGAGAGGGGAAGCAGGGCAATTTGGGCTCCGTGGAAGATGGTGCTAGAATGATACAGAAGCCAGTCAAAGGCAGGGACTCCAAGTGCAAAGGTAAGACAGAGAGAGAGAGCGCAAGAAGGCCTGGAGGCACCTGGGATTTGTGGTGCCGGGTGGTTTTCTGTCAACCACACTGGTATCTCCTTTTCTTGGCTGGGCCAGGGAGGGGAAGGTTGGGGGCAAGTATGGTGGCTATTCACATACTGACCCCTCCCACTCCCTGCTGGTCTCACCTGGCCATATCATAGAAGGCACTGCCCAGTTCAGGAAGCAGTAGGTTAGCCTCCTCACCCCCACTCTGTACAGCTGCCATCAACACCAACTTCTCATCCTCAGCCTCCTGGCGCCAAAGAGAGAGGGTTGTGTTTGGGGGTCTGCTGAGGTGGGGGAGCAGCACACTGGGCGGGTAAAGGCCCACAATCCCAAGTCAGGGCAGTGCAGAGGGAGGCAGGAATGGAGCACTGAGGCTACTGGGATGGCCTGGGTTTGGGTGGTTCAGTTTGCGGCCTTAGAGAAAGGCTAGGCCTACCATCTCCCCCCAAGATTAAGAATCCTGCTAGCTCAGACTTTCTGCCCTGGGGTTGCATCAGAGTGCTTCTGTGTGGGCTCCCTCACTGCTCACCGAGTCGGAGCTGCTGTCTTCAGCCAGTCCTGAGAGGTGGGGAGCAATGGGTGCTGGCTGGCTGATGACCACCAGGGAAGAAGCCTCATGGGGCCCAGCGGGTGAGGCGCCTGTCTCTCCATGCTCACACAGGCTATAAGGTGGGAGCCTCATGTCTTCTGGGGACTCATCCTCTGAGTCTGTCAGAGCTGCAGGGCAGCCTGGAGCAGGGGAGGCAGGAAAAGCAGAAAAGAGGGGTGTGTTGCTAGAGGGCCAATGGCCAGGCCTCCTCTGGGGAGGGTACAGTTCAACTCAAGAGGGCCCCGGGGATGGGAAGGAAGGAAAGCAGAGCCGTAGAGAACAAGGCAGCTCCAAGAGCACAGCATGGTGCTTTCCTCAACAGGGGAAGAAGGCAGGGTGGGGAAGACATAATGTGGAATTGGGGTATACAGACTCAGCTCCGCGGCAGCCTCCTCGTCCTCTGTGGCAGCTTCCTCATTCCACTTCTCATCTGCAACCTTGTCTAGGCGGGCCTCCAGCTTCCTCGTGTAGTCTAGCAGTTCCTGGAATCAGGATGAACAAGAAGGTACTAGGGCCTGCAAGATGCCAACTTTGCTGGCTGCCAGGATGAACTCCTCGAGCCTCAAAATGGGATGCCTTTACCATGGGGTGGGGTCACATCAGGCAGAACCCCTTACTCAGGAGTTCTCCACCCTGGGCCTTCCTCCCTTCTGGTGCTCCACCATGTCAGGTCATAAGAGAGCCAGGGTCCCCTTTTTAGCCTCTCTTAGAGATTCTACTTTCTAAGACAAGAGATGGCACGAAGATACAGAAGCTTGAGTCCCAAGCCCTTCGTCCAGAGACCCAGCTGCAGATTCTTACCTGTTTATCTGCTTGCAACTGCTCCTTTTCCTTCTGGAGCACTCGCAGGGCCGAGCGCAACTCGGTGAGCTCCCGCTTACTCTCTGACAACTGAACCTGAGGGAAAGAGCCTGTGGACCATGCAGCCTGGGACGCGCTTCAAGAACTTCCACCGACAATTAGCCCAGGTCCTTTCTCGCTCCCACACATGTATGCTGTTCTCTCTCCACGAGGTCCCAAGACTCAGGCTGAGTCCTCGGCTCTTCCTGTTGACTGTGTGTCTAGATGACTGTGCTAGAGGACCTGGTCATGTGAGGCCCATAGGTGCACCCTTGAAGCAGAAAGGGACCCTGCACATTCAAACCAATGAGAACTTGGAGGTGTATACAAGTCAGAGACTACCCAACATAGAAGTGGGCACCTGGTATGTCTAAGCCCAGGGCTAAGAGAGTGAAGGAGCCTGTGATGTCAGGACACAGACCTATGCTGGTGGCAGGTCTTACCAGGCTAGAATCCTTTTCCCGGGCCAGCTCAGTCTTGAGCACATGGTTCTGGCTTCTCTCCTCCTGCACTGCCTTCTCTAGCCGGAGGATCTCTGCACTCAGCTTCAGGATCTTGTCCTTCTCGGCCTGAAGATGGCCCAAAGGAGGATGTGAGGGCAAGAGATGCCCCAGAAGCAGGGAATAGCACCTCCCTCACTGTGTCCCTTCCTTTATGGGACTGGATTATTTTTGGAGCAATTTCCCCTACTGCTCCTTTCTTATCCCCCTGAGGGCAGGAGAGGGTGTGACAGCAAGGTGCACTGGGCATTATGGCAGGGTCTGGTGCCTACCAAGGTCAGTGTTTCTGCACCAAGAATGTTAACTAAGGAAGGTACTAAGGTGATTGGGACTGGGATTCTATTAGGGATGAGTTGTGCCTGGAAAGCAGAGGGTACCTCCCTTCAAATCCCTCCCCACAAGTCCTCCGAGGTTCCTAGTCCCTCTTCCCTCCTCTGATAGGGAAGGGAGGAGTCTCTGAAGGGGGGGAAGAGGGCCCCCTCTACCTCCACACTCTGCAGCAGCCCTACTCGATCCTTGTTCCACTGGCACTTCTCTTCCTTCAAGTGCAGACTGAGCTCAGCCAGTCTGCCATTGACCGAGGCCACTTCCAGGCGGCTGAGGTGCAGCTCAGCTATGGTGCGGTCCCTGGCTCCTGCTGCACTGGCCAACTCCTCTCCGAGAAGAGTGGCTTTCTGCTGGCTTGAGGCTGCAAGCTCCTGGGCTCCTCGAAGCTGCTCCTTCAGGGACTCCAGCTCAGCCTCCAGAAAAAGAGGATGGAGATCAGAACTCCCAGGAGATCAGAACTCCCAGGCCATCGGATGATTGATTGTTAAGGACTAGAAGCCCCCTACACAGGCTCAGGGTTATACTGTTTACCCACATCTTTGTCCCTTCTCTCTGGCCACCAATGTGTCTAGCCTAGCCTTTGGAATTTCCACTATCTCCAGTTGTCTGGGTGGGGCCTTCACTCACCACTCTCTGCTGGGCTTGGCCTAGGGAGTGCTTCAGGAAGGTCACTTTGTCCTTTAGTCGCTGGACCTGAGCATCCTGCTCCTCCTGCCGACTCTTGGCCTCCTGCATTTCTACAGTTAAGCGGCCGTTCTCCTCTTGGGCCATTTGGAGTTCAGCCTGATGGAAGTGGAAAGCAGGCAGGGGCTGGAGGATGAGTGTTGGGATGGCCAGAAACAGGGTGCCCACTTGTCATTGTGACAAGAAAGGCCAAGGTCAACTTCTTAGCTTTAGCACAAGCAGAAGCAATCAACTCTTGCCAGCTCTTCCTGCATCCCCTACTCAAAGGGACTTCATCTTGAGCATCCAGTTTCTGAGTGAAGTATTCAGAGTGTCACAGCCTGGGGTCTCACATGGAAGTACCCCACATCCCATTTCTGCTTCTCTGCTCTCCTCCTTCCATCAAGACTGGATGTCCTACAGACCCCTGAAACTCAGCATATTGTACCTCTCATCTCAAACTTTGGTATTTTCTCCTCCTCTCCTTCTTTTACTCTCCCGTGTGTTTTTGTCTCTATCCTGTCCCACCAGGGTCATGCTATGTAGCTGGTCCAGGATGGCCATGAACTTGAAATTTCCTCCTGCTTTAGCCTCCCAAGTGCTGAGATTACGTAGAGATGCATGCTAACCACTCCTGGTTTTTCCTAGGCTCATTTCCTTCTGCTGTACTAAGGACTTCCCAGTCCCTCAGGCTGGAGGCCTTGGTGCTGCTATGCTTGGTTCTGTTCTCCCCCAGCAGACCACAGGACAAAAGCAGTCATTTCTGCATTCTCCACCCTGGTCACAGCCATCTACTCGTTTCTTACTACCATAACTACATTCACTCGGGTGTGGTTATTTTTTGTTTGGATAATCCAACAATTTTGTAATCCAATAAAGTATCAGGTTTTCTCTAGGCATAATTCTTTAAGTACATGTGGCCTGGTACTTGAAAATCATCAATGCCTCTCAGTCAAAGGAAAAAAGACCAAAGGGCTGGGGATGTAACTCGGTTGGCAGATAGCTTGTCTAGCATGCATGAAGCCCTGGGTTCAATCCCAGCATCATATAACAAACAAAACATAATCTGAACCATACCTTATCACACTCCTCATCTACAAGTTTTCCCAAAGCCTTTACTGGCAGCTTTCTCTGTTCTACTCAAATTCTACTACTCACTTTTTTTTTTTTCTGAGACAGGATCTTGCTTTCTAGCCCAGCCTCAAGCTTATAGCACTCTTCCTGCCTCAGTTTCTCCAGTTCTGATGTACCACCACACACTATCCATTCTTTATTGCTGGGCTGAAGCCCAGGATAATGAGGAAGCAACTATTGCGGAAGGTTCTGCAAATACTCAGTTCGAACTTGTTCTATAATTACTTTTCTGCAATGCTAAGGCATTGCTCGGGGTGTTGCAGAGACTACAATTCCAGCTCAAACTTATTCTAAATTATTAAAATTAAGTTTAAGAAAGGCACATCAGGGCTGGAGAGATGGCTCAGCGGTTAAGATGCTTGCCTGTAAAACCTAATGACCTGAGTTCAATTCCCCAGTCCCCATGTAAAGTTAGATGCACAAACTGGTGCATTCACCTAGAGTTCAGTGGCTGGAGGCCCTGGCATGCCCATTCCCTCTGTCTGTCACTCTCTTTCTGACTATAAATAAATAAATAAATGAATGAATAAATAAATAAATAAGTAAATAAAAATATAAAAAAGCCACAACAGCCTAACAAGTTAACATGCTGATCGCCAAGCCATCAATATAGACTTCTAGAATAATTTATTTTTATGTAAAACTCAGAATAAAATTTCTTTTGAATTTCTATTGAAGAGTAAACTGAGATCGCAAGGTTGACAGTCTGAAATTGTTACTAGGGGCTGGGAAGTTGGCATAGCAGTTGAAGGCACTAGCTTCTAAGCCTGCTGGCCTGAGCTTGATTTTGCAGCATCCTCGTAAAGCTGGACACAAAGTGGACAAGCATCTGTGATCTCAATGGGAGGCAGAGCCAGGAGAACCTGGAAGCTGGCAGCTAGCTAGACGGGTACACACGAAGTAGCAGAAATAAAACAAACAAAACCCAAAAAGGGACACCCTGTCTCAAGCAAAGTGGAAAGAGAGGACAAACACTCTGAGGTTGTCCTCAGGCCTTCACACATGAACCACAGCACGTATGTTCCTTCCCTGTTCCCACATCACACACAGACACAATAAGCAATTATCAACTGCACTTGTGTGTCAATCAAGGTGTGCTGTTCAAAACTTGAATTCATTCCCCCCCTTTCTCTCCCTCCCTTCTTCTCTTCCTCCCATAGCTGGCCTTAAGTTCAATATCTTTCTGCCTCTGCACATACCACCAAGCCTGGTCTTCATTCTGGTTCCCCCTCCCCCATTCTTTTTCAGTTCTGGGGATTAACCCTAGGGCCTTGTGCTTGCTAGGTAAGCACTCTAACACTAAGTTACACCCTGGCACTTCACTGCTAATGTCTAATGAAATGCACTCATCCACTTCTCTGGAGCCCTATAAATACTTTAGTTGGCTTTTCTTGTGACACTTATATTCCACTTTACTGATCCTGATTTGGGTGCAGGTAATTAATGTATTCTGTAGTAGAGCAGTACACAGGGTCTCCTTTACATCTGTACCCCTATGGGTGCCCAGCATTCAGAAGGGACTCAATGAACACTAGCTGAATACCTGAGAAAGTAAACTAGTGCAGAGCCCCTTACCTCGAGTTGTTCCTTGTCTGTTTGGACTTCCTTCAGCTGCCCCAGGAGCTTCTCCTGTTCCCGAGTCAGGGCCTTCACCGTGTCTCTAACCCTGTGAATGGGGATGAAATGCTGGGCCACCCAGTCACCGAGAGACGTGTGGAGACTCGCACCTCTTCTGCTCAAGCTACCTTAGGCCCAGGATCCCACTTCCCTCAAATCAGAAAGGGACCACTTTGAAGCTCCAAGAGCCCAAGATTCCTAGTTCTAAACCACTTTTCTCTTTCTTTGTGTGTTATTGTAAGAAATGTTCTACCAATGGCTCTCCGACTGCTTTCGCTTAACAAAGAGTCAAAACACCAGTCTTTCAAATACAAAGGGCAGTCACTGGTTAATTTAAACCTCTGCTATGAATCAGAAGTTGGCAGACTTTTTTTCTGTAAAGGGCCTGATCTAGAGTTTTAGGCTCTGCAGGCCACGTGGTATTTGTGCAACTCAACTCCATAACCACATTGCAGAATCTGCCATAGACAAGTATGTAAATGACTGTGTATGGGATCCCAATGAAACCACACTTATTGTGGCTAGGGAGATGGCTCAGCAGTTAAAGATGTTTTCGTGCAAAGCCTGACAGCCCAGGTTCTATTTCCCAGTCACCCACATAAAGCCAGATGGGCATTCATTTACAGAGGCAAGAGACCCTGGTGCATGCATGCATGCACACACATGCAAATAAAGATTTTTTAAACCTGTATTTGTGAACACTCGAATTTGAATTTCATATACTTTTCACATCACAAAATATTATCTCTTCATCAGCCAGTAAAACATGTAAAGATAGGTGCAGGACTAGGCATGTCATGTGAAGCATAGTTGTGAGCCCTTGGTCCAGGTAGTGCCTGAGAACTAGTCATCCTGTGCCTCCCTAGGGCAAGACTAAAACTTTGTGAAGTAGCCTCTCAGGTCACTTTACTTACTGCTCTGGGTTTAGGCAGAACATCCCTTCTCTTTATAAAGTTTTCTTTTATAAAAACGATTAAATCGGGCTGGAGAGATGGCTCAGTGGATAAGGCACTTGCCTCCATTGCCTAAGGCCCCAGGTTCAATTCCCCAGGATCCACATAAGCCAGACCCACAAGGTGGTGGCCCTGGTGTGCTCTCTCTCTCTCTCTCTCTCTCTCTCTGCTTGAAAATGAATAAAATATTTAAAAAAAGATTCCAGCTCTCTGTCTTGGATTTAAAAAAAATTCTTAAAAAAAACTATTAAATCCCCAGGC